>VCRD01005233.1:9706-36686 GCA_006783055.1 Trinorchestia longiramus
CCTGTGCGATGCCTGTGCGATGTCTGTGCGATGTCTGTGCGATGTCTGTGCGATGTCTGTGCGATGTCTGTGCGATGTCTGTGCGATGTCTGTGCGATGTCTGTGTGATGTCTGTGTGGGCTGTTGAATTGTTAATCAGCAAGTAATATTTAAAATCCATTACTGAAAAGGCTAGGTGACTGATTTTTACCTAAACCAAATGTTGTTGTACAACATCTAGACAAACAGGAGTCTGTAATGAGGCTATTTAGTACCCATAACCAATGTGCAGCAATTGTATATAAAGTGAATTTCGATTGGAATATCCATCTCTGCTTAACTCTTCCATTCGAGTAGTCTTTTTAAATTTTTTTTTCTTTCCGGTCCACTCGGTGCTACCCCACCTCCACCTCCACCACGTAGAACCAATTCTCCAGCTGTACCTGTTAGAATTTGAAGGAGTTCATTAGACTGTCTCACAATTTGCACTTGTATTACCCATATGTGGTGACCTGAACTTTATACAGCCCCATTTATGGCCTCATTTATAGCCCTTGTTGCGGGTCATAAACTGAGTGCCATATATGGGCACGAGACCTGCGTGCGACTCACATAAAATTTCCCATTAGCTTAACATTCAGAAATTTGCTCCTTTCTTGTAATATTTCTTATCTAGAATATCAGCACAAGAATCTCTTAATTTTAAAAAGGGCGCAACTGTCAAAAAATCTAACGAGAATTTCTGTGTTAGTGAAAAACTGAAGATATAACGCCAGTTGCAATGACTTAGATGTTTCTTCATAGAACACTTGAAAAAATATATTTGTAAATAGGAACAGGTTGACATACAGGAGCTTCTAAAATTTGACTGTGGTTTTTACTATGGATGTTTTTGTAATATTTTTATGATAGATATTTTAATTTGAAAAATTTTCGTTCTGGAAGTATTCGTTAGAGATTTTTCCTTTCAGAATTTAGTTTGAATGAGGCTAAGATATACTGGAGATATAGAACGCTATCAACATAATGACAACTGTGAATTAAGTTATAGAAAAGTTAAGGAGTAGACATCGAGTCAGGAGGTGATGTACAATAGAAATGTCTTGCAAGAAAGAGTGAATGAGAAAGAATGAGTAAAACATAGAGGAGAAAGGGCTATATAAGAAAAGAAATATGGTCCGAGCATGTACGGGAAGTATTAACTATGTAGGGCAAGATACAAAGATAAAATGTATAACAATGTTATTGCGATTGAAGGTATGTGTACCAATACATTTTTTACGAAACGAAACGAAAAAATTGTGAAAATGACCAGAATGACTTTGTTAGCTAGTCTTGAAAGTAAAGACCAACAATTAAATACCTGTGAGAACTAGCACCTGGGCAAGGGTGTCCATCAGAAGTGTATGGTAGTTGTTTTTGTTATACAAAAAAAGTAGAATAGTAAGAATCATAAAATAAGTGAACCATGGCCGTAAGAAATTACTAAAAAAGGAACTTATAAAATTATTTTTACTCTCTAAATGAAATTATTGATACATTAATGTTTTGATTTTTGAACAATTTTGCTAAAAGAAGAGGGCAAAGAAAGCCCCTGGCAGCCTTTACATTTTATTGACTAGAACTTACAAGAAAGGAAAAAACATTTAAAAAAATGAAAGTTTCTACCGTAAAGGTCATTTTCAACATCGGAAAAGATCAAGGTCATAAGTAATAAGTAAAGTGAACAAGCAAACATTTCAGCTCACAAAGTAATTAAATGCTCAAACGATTTGCAGGGAGTAAGCGGATTGCTCGTCATGTAACGTAAGTTTGTGTTATAAAATGAATAAAGATTTTGATTTTGAAACGCTAGAGTACTAGACGCAGTAGCCATTAATTTAAAATTTTCTAATTCAACAGCAAGGCAACTTGTATTTTACGACAAAAAGCTCCTTCAAATAACTCAGAATGCGCGTAGTCCAGGCAAATAGTTCAAGTTTTCTATTACTTTGTGTGTTGAAATGTTTACTTTTTAGTTTACTGATTACATGTAATGCTTTCCATCTTTTCAGGTAATAAAAATGACCTTTACGGCAGTAACGTTAATTTCTCGAAAAAAGGTTTTTTAATTTTCTCTGTAAGTTCTAGTCGAAAAATATAAAGGTTGCCGGTGGCTGTCTTTAATCTTGCTTTTTTAGTGAGGTTGCAGACGTAATTAATTTTAATACTGAAATGACTTAGGAGACTAGAATAAGAGAACAATACTTATCATGAGTCTCACAAGTATTATAACTTAGAAAAGCAGTAGAAAGAGAGTTAGAAAAGAGATAAGCCAAAGAGCGAAAATTAAAGAAATAAAGTTTTGGTGTTGCTGAAAGACTGCTAGACGAAAGTTTGCTGGGCAGCGCTGCGTTCTGTACAGTCATCTTCTCACACAGAAGAAAGTCGAAATCGACCCCGACATCCCGTCAGACCCTTTTGTTGGGGTTTGGGGATTTTTGTGCAAATGGGGCTGTGCAAACCCCCCTTGTTGACCGCTGTGTAAACTGGGGCCAGAACTCCCTGCACAACTGGAGGAATTTTCCAGCCAGGTTTGTGCTCTACTGAACACCGTAAACTGCATACCAGACTCTTATTTGCTGTTATTTTTTGCTGCGCAAGCACAAATGTGTTGACTAGCACAAATGTGTTGACTAGTACAAATGTGTTGACTAGCACAAATGTGTTGACTAGCACCAATGTGTTGACTAGCACCAATGTGTTGACTAGCACCAATGTGTTGACTAGCACCAATGTGTTGACTAGCACCAATGTGTTGACTAGCACCAATGTGTTGACTAGCACCAATGTGTTGACTAGCACCAATGTGTTGACTAGCACAAACGCGTTGTCTCAGATGTTGTATGTAAATGCCAGGAAGGTGAACATCAAGTAGCGGAATTATGCGACTGCGTTCATAATTATCGTAACCGTCGCTCTAGCAGTCTCATTTTTCTGTATGCTGACTGCTATGTTAAACCTTTACGTTTGGAATAATTTTATACGATTTTACGAACTTTTTTATGCCCTTTGAATGAAATACTTTCCACGAAGCAAAATTCTTTCCTTCTGTGAGTAAAATAAATTAAATGCTCCCTGTTGTACACAGGGTATAGCAATAAAACTTCTTTATTTTCATAACTTTTCGAAAGGCAAAAAAGGAAATTATGTTGCTGCACCCTGTACAGGGCGTCCCTAAACAAATGTACTAACTTCATGACTGCCTCATTACTAGGAGAGACTAGATTACAGGAAAAATATTCGTTTCCTTCTTTAACATATAACTTTTCTAAATTTCATTATTTTTCTTTCACTGAGCTCATTTGACATGTATCCACGTCAATAAACTGTAAATCAACAAAAATATGGGAGTATAATGAACAGTGAAGGAGTGAACATAATTTTTGTAACATTATTTATTTCAAATTGGTGACTACAGTTCTGTCCATCAGAAGTGCGACACGCCTGTGGTGCTAGTAAACAACTCATGTCCACCTCCCCTTTCATGTAGGGCACATGTTTTCTCATGTGTATGTTCCGACAATTAGTTTATGAATCTGTTGTAGCGAAGCATTATGTTCTGAGGAGTTGTTCATTTCTGGCACACAGTCTAGTGCAGTGGTTCTTAACCTGGGTTCGATCAAACCCCAGGGGTTCGGTGAGACAGTCTCAGGGGTTCGGCACAATGACACACATACGGCTTCTATGATTCGTGATGACACGCTCGCTTGGCCATCATTGGCTGCAGGGAATTTGGTGCGCTCAGTAGTCGATTTGTGACTGTCGTGATGGTATGTCTTGTGATTTCTTTCTTAATATTTTAATCTTTTCATACTTACTATGTGGAGCAAAATAAAAAAATGGTCGGATGAATATGTGCAATATGGATTCCTATGTAAGGGGAACGTGATGGGAGTCAGCGTCCTAACTGCATGATTTGCAATGCCAAGTTGAGTAATTCTAGTCTAGCATCGGAAAAACTAAGAGAACACTTCCTTATGCTGCATGGAGATGAAAAATACAAGAACACAACGCTCGCTGAATTCAATGTGAAGAGAGTCAGATTCGATGGAAAGGCTACTTTGCCTGTTCTCGGCTTTGTATCCATCAACAAATCGATCCTCACAGCATCGTACGAAGTTGCTTACCTGATCGCAAAACAGGGCAAACCATACACCATTGGTGAAACACTCGTAAAACCAGCTGTGTTGAAGATTGCAAATATCATGCTGGGAAAAGAAGCTGAAGTAAAGTTATCCTAAATTCCTCTTTCAAATGACACCATCAACGACAAAATAGAGGACATGAGCAAAGACATCTTGGCTCAAGTAGTTGCAAATCTGATTTCAAGCCCGGCAAAATTCAGCCTTCAACTCGATGAGACCACAGACTTCTTCAATCTAAGCCAGCTTGCTGTATTACTGCACTATGTGAAAAACGACGTGATAAAGGAAGATTTTTTATTTTGTAAGCCTCTAACAACAACAACAAAACAAAAACAACAACAACTAAGGCAGCCGATGTGACTAAACTTGTGTATAACAACTTCTTTCGTGGGATATGGTTTCTGCCGTTTGTTCGGACGGAGCTCCAGTCATGCTGGGAAGAAAGACTGGTTTTGGTGGGGTAGTGAAAGCCGACGCATCACACATCATTGTTACGCATTGTATTCTGCACAAGCATGCGTTGGCATCAAAAACCTTGCCTCCAAAACTGACAGAAGTATTAAAAATGGTAGCGGAATGCGTGAACAAATACGAAGTAGTGCTCTGAGGCACCACATCTTTTGTGAGTTATTTAGAGAAATGGGCTCTGAATTCGAGATATTTCTGTACCATTCTAACATTCGGTAGTTATTCCGGGGACAGGTGCTGAATCGTGTTTTTGCCCTGCGTGTGGAATTAGGCCTGTTTTTTCAAGAGCACCAACATTGTCATGTAGATTGCTTCAAAAATTCTGAGTTCATTCTCATTTTAGCGTACTTTGCTGACATCTTCGCAGCTCTCAATTATCTCAATCAAAGGAGCGGAGGAAAACCTGAAAGCTTTTTAAAAAAAGCTACCGTTATGGAAGTGACGAACAGAAAACAATAACTTCGCAAATTTTCCCCTGCTGGACGACTGTATAAGATCGAAGATGTATCTGGAATCGGAGACATTTCTGTACCCGCGGAATTGAAGCAAGCAATTGCCACGCACTAAGATGGGCTTGCGAAGTCTCTCGACGGATATTTCCGTAGAAGAGAGCCATATCCAACATGGGTGAGACAGCCGTTTACGTTTAGTGTTGAGACAATAGATGGTAATGATGAATACCTCGATGAAATCATTAAAATTCAGCAGAGCCAGGTTCAACAGCAACTCTTAAGAACAACAACGCTTTCAACGTTTTGGTGTCAACAAATGGTAAAGTACCCTGGTATTGCTGAGAAAGCTCTGGAGATTTTCATACCTTTTGTTACAACATATCTTTGCAAGCAATCCTTTTCGAGGATGCTGGACATAAAAACAAAGAAAAGAAACAGACTTTATTGCAAAAATAACATGAGTGGCACTTTCCAAGGTGAAGGTGCGCATTTCTGAACTGGTCTCTGAAAGGCAACAGCAGAAGTCACACTGATTTGCGGCCAATATTCATTGTTTTTTTGTGTGTGAAAGTCATGTTTTAAGGATTTTGTTCTTAGAACACAGTGATATTGATGCACGGTTCATTTTGTGCACCAGTAAAATATATACCTTTGTTTTGAATTTGAAGAAATCATAGTTTATTTTTCTAATTAAGAAGGGTTCGGTGAATGTGCATATGAAACTCGTGGGGTTCAGTACCTCTAGCAAGGTTAAGAACCACTGGTCTGGTGACACAAACAACAGCGCAGGGTTTCTGGATGGTGATGCATGTATGAAAATAAGGTAGGTGATGAAATGGAAAGCCAGGTAGAGGGGCAGGTGGTGAGGTGGAGGGGCAGGTGGTGAGGTGGAGGGGCAGGTGGTGAGGTGGAGAGGCAGGTGGTGAGGTGGAGAGGGAGTTAGAGGGGCAGATGATGAGCTGGAGGGGCATGTGGTGCATGCATGTTGTACGTGTTTTATGGACGCAGTGTCCTCCATATAAGGACGGGGTTGACAGATCACTTTCACAGAGTTGATGGCTATCTTACGCTGCTCCTCTCATTCATTTATTCATTCATTCATTCATTCATTCATTCATTCATTCGTTTGTTTGTTTGTTGTTTATAATTTTTTCCAGTGATTTCCTGCAGTTGAATCATTCATTAAATAATTCACTCAGTATGTTACCTAATTTATTCATTCTTTTATTCAATTTTTTCATTCACGCTTCTATTGGATCCATTCCTTTTATTTCATTTGTTCTTTTATTCTGTGCAACTAATTTGATTCATTCAATTTGCCACAACTGCTGCCTTGCATGTTCACTCAGGTCATTCATTTTCCCATACATTATTTATTTGGAGGCTCGTATTCATCATGTACATCTTCTCGTGCACGTATGTGTAAAAGTTCTTATAGTGGACGCTGTGTACATGCACGTGCACGACAGGTGCTGCTGTTACTACACCTGCTACTGTTTTACACCTGCTGCTGCTGCTGCTGCTGCTGCTGTTTTACACCTGCTGCTGCTGTTTTACACCTGCTACTGCTGCTGTTTTACACCTGCTGTTGTAGCTGTTCCCACACCTGCTGCTGCTGTTGCAGCTGCAGCTGTTTCCACGCCTGCTGCTGCTGTTTTACACTTGCTGCTGCTGTTTCTACAGCTGTTTTCAAGATGACAGCTGCACACGCTGCTTCGGAAGTCACAATCTCCTCATTTCCTGCAGCTTATCAGCGGCCACAGCAAGTCCTCCGTTCAGTCCACGCGCTGACAGCTGTGTGGGGACTGCGCCGTGCGCCGCTGTGGGATTGTTGGGGACTGTGCTGTGTGGGCTTAAGGACTACGCTCTGTGGGCTTAAGGACTACGCTCTGTGGGCTTGAGGACTGCGCTGTGTGCTTCTGTAGACATGTTGGGGACTGCGCCGCGTGTTTTAATGGACTTGGGGACTGCACCGTGGGTCCTTTGTGGACTTGTAACATTTTTTACTATACACGTGTTACTTGTTGCAATATTATTTACTGGACGAACAGATACGGGCTGTTTACGGCTAATGACTGACATTTTGTTCCATTGATATAAGTCACGATACATATAAATGTATGGCGATACGTATTTATTGATGTCTATTTGTGATTAAATGATTGATTAATTTATATAAAAAGGTAAAGCTTTTCTGCCTACTTTTAATTGCACAATGATTGATTGCCGATGAGTTCTTTACTCTCTCATAATTTACGTCATCTTGGTTTCAATGCAGGGTTTTTCTACATGCTGTCCGTCCGTTATATTTCAATAATACTTGTAAATAACACAATTAATTATATGCAACAAACATACGTAATCGCACTAGAGGGGCTGATCTTCTGAATACATGAAATGGTAAGAGATGTTCCCGATATTTCTTTTCAATGGCAATAGGGAGGACAATAATACACACAAAATATTTAACACAATGTTATTCTAAACATCAAGGGATGGGATATGTGAGTTATTTACCACATTTCGGCATATGAACCGCTCATGGTGTCCTATTGAACAGTGCACTATTACAGATCAATTACATACTTAATAGTTGAAGAGTTAAGTGTGCACACGGAACAATTTAGTTAAATCAATGGACGCTCACATCAAATTACTAGATATATCCTGTCGCTAACCTCGATTACATTGACACTATTAATATTAGAACTTGCCTTTACACTGGAGATTCGTTGCTGATGATGGGCTTCGAT
The DNA here is from genome assembly GCA_006783055.1 of Trinorchestia longiramus. NCBI lineage: Eukaryota > Metazoa > Arthropoda > Malacostraca > Amphipoda > Talitridae > Trinorchestia > Trinorchestia longiramus. The sequence goes on from VCRD01005233.1 coordinate 17,546, forward strand.
GGTTAACACTCACAATTACAACCCCTTAGCAATAATGTTAAATTTTTCCCCTCTCATTCCTTGCTGTTGCACAATTAATTCTTTCTCTTTATACACGGGTAAGTGCACGTGTAAAATCTGCTGTTATTCATCCGTGTGATGATTAATTTAATTCCCTTTTAATCACTTCTACACCTACTCCACCCATACCCCTTAACTTGTACCTATGCCTAGGTCATTGATGTCACTCTAGCTGTAATAGCCTACATCGCTGTCGAGGTCTAGTTCCCAAGTCCCTGTATCTATCCTTCCTACCGTTTTTATATGAGCTTTGCTCCTCCCACGTGTCTTCCATTTTCCAATCTCCCTATTTGTCCAATGGTCTGAAATAGGTTTCCAACCGTCTGTGATATACCCCACCCACTCTTCAATCAACTTGAGAGTTACACGACTACGTAATTCTTGAGTCACGTGGTCTCTACTAATAAATTTGCTTGTGTGTAACACTTTCTTTAGCCACGAAACTAAACACAGCGACCCTTCTCAAACCCTACTGTTTATGTTTCCCCTGCCCTCGAACTCGCCTCTCGGTTAACCGCTCCACACTTGATACCTTGTTCCTCGTGTGATACACACACCTAATACGTATACCTCATACATCGCCAGGAATATGCCAACCTATGAATGGATCATTACTATCATGACATATACATGTATATATTAAGATTATTATATGAACAACCAGACATGTCTTACATCATACACTAGTTCGCTGCGTGTGTAACGTTCGTCGCATTGAAAAGATTGCGTTGTTTGAAAATTTCCATGCGAAATTTTACTTAGGGGGTAGAAAGTTGTTATTGTGTATTGTGATTTACGACACATTGTGTACTGTGATTTACGACACATTGTGTACTGTGATTAACGACACATTGTGTACTGTGATTAACGACACATTGTGTACTACGATTGACACATTGTGTACTGTGATTTACGACACATTGTGTACTCTGATTTACGACACATTGTGTACTGTGATTAACGACACATTGTGTACTGTGATTAACGACACATTGTGTACTGTGAGTTATGACACATTGTGTGCTGTGATTTAAGACAAGTTGTGTGCTGTGATGTACGATAGAGCTGCCTTTTCTGAGTTCGTTTTAAGTTGAGTTAATTTAACAATAATAACAATGAGAATCTTGGTCACGAATCGTTTATAACTCGAGCGATGTTTCTCTTAAAGTTCTCTATTATTCTTCTTGAACTTATTTGTATTATTTTTTTCAACTTAAGACATGGAATGTTCTTTTCAGTCGTGTAAATCATGTTCATTGCGTAAGGTAAATTTATGAGTACTTCCTTAGTAAGTGATCTAGGTGAACTTGGTGATCAAGTGGCTGAGCTGCACACGCCATCTAAATCATTTGAAAAGGGAAAGGAAATAATATCAGGGTAGTGTAATGTTAGGATTGTTGGAAAATAACAGAAACATCAAGTCAGTGTAATATTAGGATTGTTGGAAAATAATAGTAAGATCAAGTCACTGTAATATTAGGATTGTTGGAAAATAATAGAAAGATCAAGTCAGTGTAATATTAGGATTGTTGGAAAATAATAGAAAGATCAAGTCAGTGTAATATTAGGCATGCAGAAATTCTTCCACGGCCGCAAGAAGTCCCCGTCTTCAAAAAGCGGCTCCTCCGATAGCTTGACCTCGAAATTCAAGAACAAGCGACGGCCTTCCAAGTCGCAGTCCCCCGCTCGAACCAAGGACGACTTGCAAACCGGCCCAGTCACCAGCATGGAGTTGGATGGCCGGTTTAAGCCTGCCCTCAGCGGCAGCTCCTTGAGGGAAACCCAAGCTGCCCTCGCTTCTACCCTCGAAACCATGGCCCTCAAAGACAAGGTCATCCTGGCTCTGGAAACCGAAATAAAGTCGCAGGAAGAACAAATTTGCTCCCTCAGAGCTGAACTCAGAATGTGCCGGAATAAATTTCTCGTTCCTGGCACCAATGCTCCCGGCGGTATCAGTGCTCCCGGCAGTTCTGGTGTTGCCGGCATGCGCTGCTCGTATCCGCAATTCGGTACCGCGACTCCGGAGTCTGCGTATCCGGACTTGTCGACGTCGCTGCGGCCAAAACGAATGGCGATTTCGGCGGAACCTCAGGCAGGAGATACTGCACCGTCCGCCCCTCCGCCCGTCTCCAAGCCGGCGCGGTGAGACAGCGCACGCGTAATTACCTCAATGAGCTAATACCTCAATGAATGTCCTTACACAGATACTCGTTTGTGAAAGCATAGCACGTCCCCTGGTTGCCCGATGCCTCCATCACAGTTGTATCGCTACTTGATAGCTTGCTTATTTTTCTCATTTGCAATGCTCTTGTGGGTATTTTTAGGGCTTTATTTTTGTCATTCGCTGCATGTAGATTTTGAGGAAAAAGTTTTTGTCTTCCAGAACTACTACGAGTTCTGCACACAACTAAATTCTATTCTCAAAATTAAATAGAACCTTCCCTGTCTTGAGCCCCACAGACAGGGACTTCTGTATAGTCGAACGTGTCTACCAGAATGCTAAGTCCCACAACTTTCGTCTCTTTCAAAGATATGTGGGTCTCTGCGTTCTTAATATGTTTGCAGTCACTAGATCTAAAAGCCGTTACAACCCAGGCTCAGGGTCTATCGCCTGTTGAGGTCATGACTCACGTAGTGTCATTTTCTTGGGACATATAATAAGAAAACGTTGCCTGTTTTTTCTTTTCTATTCCGAGTGACAAAGCAATTCAGGACAGCAAAACCTGAATTTATGAGTTCTCAGTTATAACTACGAAGCAAAGACACAATCAACAATCTATCTGAACATATTTATTGTCCAGACCCAAGATTCATGTACGTAGATAAGGAATACTTTTTATTACCGTATACATAGATACGGTAGACATACTGAGTTGTGTGTCATTAATGAAGACGTAAGTCTTCCGTCTGTGCTTGATGCCGTTTACATAATTGACTTCAATAGTTGGTATTGTCTACCATTGTGTGATGTCAATCCTGATGTTATTTTACAATTTTGTTTTCTAACACAGCCGTGGGCTTCATAAAATTTTCCTCATAAATAGTCACCAAAATATACTCTACAAAAATATAAAAGTATATAATCAAAAGTAAAATTTTCTATAAGAACTTTACCATGAAAAAAGAAGAAAACGTGTATATATTTGGTACACTATTCTATTATTATCACAAGCCTGAAAAGCTTGTTCTTGATATACATTAAAATTAAAGATGCAATGTGGGATTTATTTTTCGATGATGAGCTTGTTGGTCTCATGTCAAGGTTTCAGTAACTGCATACATGTACACATCGAGACTGTAGGAAATAACTTCGAGGAATAAGTACAGCAGCAACCTAAACTTGTTATACTGCTGGAGGATGATCATTTGAAGAACAAAGTACACGTCAATTTAAATGGTTTAACACACTAGTTTTGAAGAAATGAAGGTGTTTGTAGAATTTATGTGCATACATGTGCAATTGTTTGAAACCTTGTCGTGACTGCTGGCAAAATTGATGTTGGTGTGGCGTGTTAGTGTGGCGTGTTAGTGTGGCGTGTTGTGGTGGCGTGTTGATGTGGCGTGTTGTGGTGGCGTGTTGATGTGGCGTGTTGTGGTGGCGTGTTGTGGTGGCGTGTTGTGGTGGCGTGTTGATGTGGCGTGTTGGTGTGATGCTGCACGCTCGGAGAGTCTCTCACAAAATGTGATTGCGATGTTTACCTTCATTGTACAGGATTGCTGGTATTGTATGAGATTACTGGTATTGTACACAATTGGTATAATTATACAGCATTGTTTATATTTTACACGATTGCTTACATTGTACAAGATTGGTTACATTCCAACAACAAAAACTAACGTCCGGCAAGTCATCACTTTAAATCATCTAGATACACTAGCACATGACCCACATGATATTAAACATGCCCTTTGCTTTTACTGCCTGAGTAATTGTGTGTTTTTGTGCAGTTCCAAAGAGCTCATCAAGAAAGGGCTGCTGGACAATGACTTCCTTAAGAACCTGGAGTTGGAGCAGGTCAAGGAGATCGTGGAGAGCATGTATTGCGTGGAGTACGAGGCTGGAACCCTCATCATCAAGGAGGGCGACATCGGCTCCATGCTCTACATCATGGAAGGTAAGATCTTGAAGCAATCAGCGACTGTTTTATGCATTCTATATTGGGAGTTCCATAACTTTATCTTTACACGTTAAATATGTAGATGTCAGAGGTCTCCACGAACCCCCCCACTAGGGCCTGGATCGAATCAAACTCATCGAAGCGCCCCTACGAGTCTCTAGTTCAAGTTGCGAACAGAAAGCTGGAATAGTCGCTTGAAGTATCATCACCACTCTTAAGATGTTGGTATCAAGAATTGAAAATCCAATTTATCTGTACTGAATACTCGATTGGAAATAAAGTTTCTTTCTTTATTTTTGGTGGTAGTTGTAGTAGTAGTGCGCGGGCTAGGCTGAAGGCTGTTGTGTCTCCTACCGCAACTCTAGTTGGACTTTCAGAAATGTCTGCCGACCCTCATGGGGTATACTCACTTCCCCCTGGGAGTTCATATACTCCAGTTATGGAACCCCAGCACTACATCAAGGAAAAGAGGATACTCTAGCGATCATGGACTGCTTTGCCTGATAACTAGATTCTTTTGCTCGATGAATGAATTGCTTTGCTTGGTGAATGGATTGTATTGCTTTGCTTGGTGAATGGATTGTATTGCTTGATGAATGGATTGCTTTGCTTGATGGTCTATAACTTGACACTCGAGTTTCGTACAGCAACTTTACTCTTGATGGTGCAAGAAAATATCATGCATGGCTTCCATGTAACTTGTTTCTTGTTGAAAGATTAACATCTATAGTGGATTATCTTTCAGCATTAAAAATAACTAAAGGGCTGGGATGTTGCATCATACAAGGTTTGCTCATCCGATGCACAAAGGTAGAGTGCAGGGGAATTATAGTCTTCTATTTATCGTTCAAAAATTTGCGTATGGAATGCAAGATCATTTTCAAATTTTAGTTTCAGCTGTTGAATTCACATTAGGTTTATATGACTTTTTTAATCATTCGCAGTTTCCTGTTGTCCGTTTTGGGGGTGCTGTTATGCCTCACGCTAAGAAAGTAGTGCTAGTTAAATATGTCCATTAGTGCTGCTGGAAGACAGTTTGCTCCTGTCAGCTGTTCTGTGCTACTTGCTGCTGGTTCACCAAGACTGGTTGTGGAAAATTGTTGTAAATTTAATGTTAGGAATTTGAGGAGGCCTTAATTTCTTCTTTCTACTTAGTTTTGTAAAGACGAAGTCATTTTAATGAAACTTTTATACATTCTAATTACATGTGTTTGCCTCCTTCTCTTTTTCATTATTTCCTCGTATTGATTATTTGATTTTTATCTTCTTCTCTTCCTGATCCCTGTGATGCGATGTAATAGTCATCAATTTATTTGCTGCCGCATACCCTGCGCATCTCAATTGCTTGAGTTTATTATCACTATTATTGTCATTAGAATTGCCAGCACTATTTTCATTCTCACTATGGTTTTTAATGTAGGAAAGTATTCAAAATAGTCATGATCAGTTTTTCTATTCGTTGCCATCTTTGCTTTTCTTACATTTATCGCTGAAAACTGTCATATATCTTTCACACACCGCTTCGCGAAATTGAAGCACTTGACTTCAGAAGCAAATACAATTTTTCATTTGTAAATTTCATGGGAAAAGTTGTAGGTGATACATAACAAAGCTTTCACTTTGTATCCCATAACAGCTGTGCATAGTTCACTTATGTACTAACATAAAACGTCTGTGTCGTGTGATGAACATTTCAAACATATTCTCTTGCAGTCTACCACTGAACTGGCGTAATAGAAAACAAATAGCGTGGGCTGATTTTTCAGTTTTACAGGCACTTCTTTAGTTTTTATATCTGCTTTCCGTAGGTGATGACTAAATTTCTATTCTAATTTTTTTGTCCAATATTTTGGAACCATTGTTAAGTGTATTAAAATAGCTGCAAACCATAACCAGGGGACGAGAAAACAAGAAGATGATGAAACTATGCGATGTTGAAGTGGTACACTTCACTTTGACTTTTGTGGTACACTCTTCAACTTGTAGTGAATAGTATCTATAGTAGTGAATCTATCAACCGGAGCCCGTCAGACCGAAATCATGAGGGTTCATAAGGCGGTGCAGCAGCAGCGTGAGGAAATTAGATACCCCAGCCAGGACAAAGGGAACTGCTCCTTCCCTGCCTCGTGCAGGCAGGTGCCCCGCACTAGATAACCACACCACGTAACCAGCGCAGGACTTCGTCCCCACAACCGATACATCCATAAGCAACCACAACTGATACATCCGTAAGCAACCACAACCGTAACCCTGGATAACCTCCATTTCGTTACGTTTCTGCACTTCATCATACTAGTACTTGCAACGTCAAGACGTGGGCAAGAGCAACGAAGATAATGTAGTCAAGAATGTATAGTGTACTTGAATACAACTTCATAAACCTCACCTTTACTTTCTTTCTCTTGGTGGGTATATTTAAGGTGCGGCAACGTAATTTCCTTTTTTAATTGCTTTGCTCTGAAGAAAAGGAAGTAATGTTGTCGCACCCTGTACGTACAGCGTATAAAACGCACACCATACTCTGAAATTTCATGTCAGAAGTCCTACACCTTCTTGTGCTATGGCATGTCATGATCAGACTCGGCGGTAAATTGCTTCTTCCGATACTCTCCTTATTCCACATGTTAATTCTCCTACCATAAGTCTGTCATCGTTGTCTGTATAGAGTTTTTTTGCCCTCAATGTGTCAGTTGCTCTCTTTGTCCTTGGCTGCTCACTGCAAATTCAGTTGTTATAGAATACTGTTCATTGTTTATTAGCTTAAATGTTGAATTTTCAGCAATGTTCCTTGAAAAGGTACGTTGTGCTCCACCCACACGGCACGTCCCATGAACACGCTGCCCTCTGTTCAAACGCTGTTCAGGTGGTCTTATGAAGACAATGATGGAATTTGCAATGATATTTTCATGTAGTTTTACAAACAACACAATGATGAAGACCTACAATGATATACAGCATGTACATTGCCCGGCTTGTGAGTTATTTTGCTACAACTGCTCAGGCTGTAGATATTTCCCACGGCAGAGGCTATTGTTCACACGGAGCGGTGGGGAGTTGCCTGGTTGTGGTTTACTGGTGTGGAATGGAAGGTTAATTGTGTTTTGCAGCGCCTGTGTAGTTATTGTTAATGGACATACGTGTATTGTTGTTGTTATTGGATACACGCGTATTGTTGTTATTGGATACATGCGTATTATTGTTGTTATTGGACACACGTGTATTGTTGTTGTTATTGGATACATGCGTATTATTATTATTAGACTGGTGGGACAAGTTATGTGTTTTGTACAAAAGACAGGCTGCAAAATTAGAAGAATGAATATTAAAGAACCTGCGTCCAGCTCTGTTTTATCTGCATTAAGCTAACGTGAATGCTCTCTCTGAATGTTCCTTCGTAACATTGACTGAGAATTTGTTTTCGCCAATTCATTTAATATTTTTATGAAGAATTATTTCCCTACTTACTTCGATTTATTATCTTGGCCCTTTTTTGCCTTTCTCTAAAGAATATTTTTCCCTTTGATTATAATATATTAATTTTGCTAGCTCGTTTGATATGTTCAGAAACAATCATTTTCATACTGATTTTGCTCTAAATTTTTCGCCTTTTATTGATATTTTTCCAAAGAATCAGATATTGATTCTCATGTCTTATATCATGTCATTTTATTTCATTATTTCCTAAAGCAACATTTTCACATTGGGTCATTCACAATGTGAAGTCTACGGTCGCATTCAAGGGATTGAATTTTCTTAATTAAGTTTCAGGACGCAAGTTGAAGTGTGAAATTAAAATTGGGATGAGAATTTGGATGAAAATTTGGAGGGAAATTTGGATGGAACTGTGGATGAAACTGTGGGTGGAACTGTGGGTGGAACTGTGGGTGGAACTGTGGATGGAACTGTGGGTGGAACTGTGGGTGGAACTGTGGATGGAACTGTGGATGGAACTGTGGATGGAACTGTGGATGGCAATCGAGATTTCAGTTCGAACTGCAGGATCGACAAGCAAGAGGCCTGGAGGGCCTACAAGAGGCGTTAGGGATGTGGAGGAGTGATGGGGGGATAGGGGGATAATTGTGGTTCACCCTCTTGCCTGCCTTGTGAGGAATGTACAGGCAGTTGATGACCTTGCCACACAACCGCAGGATGTCCGCAGACTTGGAAACAAGGCTGACAGAATTCCATGTATTTTGTAGGTGTAATTTTCACGCTCACGAGGTAATGCTGTGCGAAAATAAACAGACGTAGACTTGCTTGTTATTCATGCGCTTGAGTCGCTCTATTACAGAGTGAATTTTTTGGGGACGAAAACTGATTTCACGGTCTTGAAAATTCCTGTTACTGGATGACTCATATTAGCACCTGCACCTGAATGTTGCGTCGCCTGCACCTGAATGTTGCGTCGCCTGCACCTGAATGTTGCGTCGCCTGCACCTGAATGTTGCGTCGCCTGCACCTGAATGTTGCGTCGCCTGCACCTGAATGTTGCATCGCCTGCACCTGAATGTTGCGTCGCCTGCACCGTAACACACCTATAACGCCTCGGAAACGAGAGGACTAAGAAACCACTAACTCAATAGGGAAATACAAATATCGATTCTAAATTATGCATCATCAGTTTCTGCAATAACAGTTCATAGGCATTTTCTTGCACCGCCTCAGTACTGCACAGAAGAGTCGACAGCGACAGGACTGTGATACTTCTACCTCAAGAAAGCAACGCTCTGGTAAAAAAGACAACGCTCTTGTGAAGGCACTACTGTTGTTTCTGAAAGCACATCCTAAATTAATATTTTGTTCAGGTTTCCCCTCGCATGTTTAACATCATCAGAGGATGTGAGGGTCAACCACGAGGGTCAACACGAGGGTCAACACGAGGGTCAACACGAGGGTCAACACGAGGGTCAGCACGAGGGTCAACACGAGGGTCAGCACGATGGTCAACACGAGGGTCAACACGAGGGTCAACACGAGGGTCAACACGAGGGTCAACACGAGGGTCAACACGAGGGTCAACACGAGGGTCAACACAGCGCAGAGGGCTACAGGACGTCACTGGCACAAACCCTCATTCAGTTAAAAATCTACCTTCGTTTTTGAATTTGCTCTCCGCATCGACAACTGAATCAGCGATGTCCTAATACTTCAGAACCAAACCATTGAATAAGGAGGCTTGACAGACATACTTGTGACTCAGAATGCACATTTTTCTCGCATTCCTCCTGTTTTTTACGCAACATTTGACTTGGGCGACGTAAATTTTGCTGTCATCCGCCGTGTTGGGACGCTTGTTTTTGCCATGAAAAAGACTTGTACAGGCGTGACTTCATTGCGCATTCTGACGAGCATTTCTATTGAGATCATTAGTATTCTCGACCTCCGCCGCCATTTTTTAGTCGTCGTTCTTGAATGAATAAAATTTTTAACGCGACCGGCCTCATTTTATTGTGGCTAAAAAGTTGAGAAAATACCATTATGTATACAAGTACATACCTGTAAATACCAGCATCCTCGTGAATATCAGCGTACTCATGCACTAGTATACTCATAAATGCCACCATACTCGTGTATGCATCTTCATAAATACTAGTATACACAAAAATACTAGCACAAGCATAAATACCAGTATACACTTGAATTCCTGTGTACTGATGGTAATTTAAAAGTATACTTTTCTCTCTTGATGCCAGTTGAAGTAATGCAGGAGGTAGGCAGCGGAAGATACAATTCCAGAACAATAGATGGTTCTTTTAATGTATTCACTCTTAAATAGCGCCCCTACGAGTCTCTACCTCAAGCTCCTCTAGCGCCCCTACGAGCTTCTACCTCAAGCTCCTCTAGCACCTCTACGAGCCTCTACCTCAAGCTCCTCTAGCGCCCCTACGAGCCTCTACCTCAAGTCGCACCACAGAGGACGGGAACAGTCGCTGGGAGCAGCATCACTAGTCTTAAGATGTTAGCGTTAACAATTGAAAACCCAGTACATGTATTGTGTGATGTACCCAATGCATGTATTGTATACTGTTGTGGATGTTAAGTTTGTTTGTTCATTTGTTTACCAACTGACTCGATGAAGTATTTCAATACTATGAAGTATCTGCTGTGTTATTTTTCATACAACATTGATGATAATAATGATATACTTTCTTCACGTTTCAAAATTATTATTATTGCCTCATTTTGGGGAGAAAGCTTCCTAAGCAATGACTGCAGCTTACCTATCCAGATCTTTAAAAAAAATTAAAGAGATCCAGAGCCTCATATACTCGGTTATGAGGACATGTCGCATCAGTAAAATTATTAGAGATATAATCAATTGTTTAATATTTAGTTTGTCTCATGCCAGTATATCGTGTTACACCACGTCGTAATATTTGCTCATTAATATTTGTTCACTGCAATACGTCGTAATATTTGGCGCCTAATATTTGTTCACTACAATACATCGTAATATTTGCCGCCCAATATTTGTTCGCTACACTACATCGTTATGCCCCTGAACTTTCACCTTTTCAAGCCTCACTTAAGAAAGCCGCTGCATTGTGGGTTGAATTGGAAAATTCATGCATTTCCTGATTGTTGTATATACCCACCACAAGCTTGCGTTGAAAATAAATGTTATACGGGATGTATTTTGCTGAAAGCCTGTGGTAACTGAGGCTGTGTGGCAACTGAGGCTGTGTGGCAACTGAGGCTGTGTGGCAACTGAGGCTGTGTGGCAACTGAGGCTGTGTGGCAACTGAGGCTGTGTGGCAACTGAGGCTGGAAATCTACTTGACTGCTTCTACGACTGGAGGCATTCTCTATTATTTTCTTCATATTTCTCATATTAACCTCAGTATACAATATGTACTGGTTTCTGTGTACTTTTTGTGTTGGTGTGTAGTTCTGTGCGCGTGTTCACGCATACATGCGCGTTTGTGTATGACTTTTTTGTGCTGTTGTATGCCATCGCTCTGTGTTACATTGGTCTGAACTGCGTATGATTGTGTATGTGGTAGGTAGGAGTGTGAGGTCATGTACCCACATACCTGTGTACGTACGTTCGTGTGTGTGTTTGTAAAAGTATGCAGAGTGACATAAGGTCGTTGACTCTGCAACTCTTGATCCGCTTATAACATTTGTATAACCTCCGCATATTGTCTGTGTGATCTGTGTGACCTGTGTGATCTGTGTGATCTCTTGAGTGTCCATGACCACGGCGACGATCTGTTCCCTCTGTGGTATTTGTACGTCACGTGGGTGACGTGCGGCACGTGGTGTGTGTGTGCACGTGTATTACGCAGCCTGTACTGTGCCCATAGTTCTGGGGGAGTACAGGATTAGGGCTGGGGGAGTGCTGGGGGAATACTGGAGGAGGGCTGGGGGAGTTCTGGGGGAGTACTGGAGGACAACTAAGGGAGTATTGAGGCTCCCACTAACTGCACATAAAAAGAATGATGGAAATTAAATATTGTTCGCATCAATACTGAGTAAAATTCGTTAAAAGATATTAAGTATCCATTTGCTCCTTCCTAGCCCTCTAATTATTTTGCTACTACCCTCATTCAACCCTCGTATGCCGCCATGTCCTCCAAATCTGTCACCCTTTAAACCAGTCACAATCTCGAGGTCTGCCTCCATGTGGGCTGTCACGTGTGTCACGTGATGGCTTTGTGAACACGTGGAGTTTTCCCTACAACACGTGCCTCGTGCACGTGTTGTACGTTGTGGACACAACCCTGTGTTGTGTATTGTGTGTGCGTTGTATTTCTACGTATTTTCCTGTGTCGTGTATTGTGTGTGCGTTGTATTTCTACGTATTTTCCTGTGTTGTATATTGTGTGCGTTGTATTTCTACCATGCGTTGTATTTGTATGCATTTCCCTGTGTTGTGTATTGTGTGCGTTGTATTTCTACCATGCGTTGTATTTGTATGCATTTCCCTGTGTTGTGTATTGTGTGTGCGTTGTATTTCTACGCATTTTCTTCACACTTGTTCTTGTTTGACTCGTGTAAGTTAATGTTGGCCTGTGTGCTGGAGATAACATGCACGTTTATTATTAATAATATTATTATTAGTATTATTGGCTGTATTAGGATTGTTTGATAATTATAATTAATTATATCAATACTTATGAATGCAATTATAATTGCAACGTCATGAGGTGTGTGGCGTAGGCTGCTGTTCGTGAGGCTCACAGGAACGAAATTAAAAATAATTTCGTGCAGGAAACACTCAAGCACTCAGAATTACTATCAGCTGCGTGCACTCACATACACAGAAATTAACAAAAATTACTAAAATTGGTAAATAAATGGAGATTTACTGACTGAACTGATATTTACATGATGTATGATACAGCGATTCATGCACATGAAGAGTGCAGCAAAAGGATCATAGTCTCACTTGCATGCATAATGAATGTTAATTGTGAGGGTTGCATGACCTTGTATGTGGGTAAAAACAAGCATACCAAGCATGACCACCTCGTGACACATGAACTATCAGGACTTGCAGCGTGTGAAGGTTACTGTATGAGTACTGTCCAGTTCTGGGCTGCTGGTTCTGGGCTGCTGGTTCTGGGCTGTGCGGGTTCTGGGCTGTGCGGGTTCTGGGCTGTGCGGGTTCTGGGCTGTGCGGGTTCTGGGCTGTGCGGGTTCTGGGCTGTGTGGGTTCTGGGCTGCTGGTTCTGGGCTGCGGGTTCTAAAGCAGCACACTTGGTCAAACTTTGACAGCATCTTCTGGGAGCTACGAGTGGTGTTGAAGTTTGGTGTTGGTTTGAGTTCTATTATGAAAGACAAAAGTGACTCTTAATTTTGAAAAAAATTAATTCTGTTCCAGAACGAAAATCCAGGAAGTTCTTATAAAAAGAAGTGCGTGTTTATTGCTCTGGTATGCGCTAGCAACATACTATGTAACGCGCCTGAAAACTGAACATTTTGTTTAAAGAAATAACGCTTAATTTGTTGGAATAATCCACGGAGTGTCAGAACTAAGTACAACTGTTCACTGCCCAAACTTTCTTCTCAATGAAGTCAATAAATTGAAAATGCATTTAACAATAAAAAGAACACGTTCGCCAAAACTGTGAGGAATCAATAATGATTGTCAGGAACTGTTGGAAAATATTCCAATTTGAAAACTATTGCGAAACTTTCGGTGGTTTGTGGAGCACTCGTGACACTTGCGTCTTGTGTGCGGTTAATTATTGAAACTGGTGAGTGGCAGGAGTAGCTCTAGCTGTGGCCACTCCTTGTCCTTCTGAAGCTACTCGTTCTACTTCAACGCTTGACAGGCGTACCTGACAGGCGTACCTGACGGGCGTACCTGACAGGCGTACTTGACAGGCGTACCTGACGGGCGTACCTGACAGGCGTACTTGACAGGCGTACTTGACAGGCGTACTTGACAGGCGTACTTGACAGGCGTACTTGACAGGCGTACCTGACGGGCGTACTTGACAGATGGCTTAGTATTCAGGCACAAACATTTAAGCACACACATCAATATTAACGAGTATATCTATTGAGAACATCTAGCACCGGGCATCTAGTCGCAGTTACCTAGTCAGAAGCATCTAATTATGTCTAGTCGCAGTTTTGACTAGTGGTCACTAGTCATGTGTCGGGTACACGCTGAATGTGTCATAGTGAATTTGTTCCTCCATTCTTTCCTATTGTATTTGTGTGGGTTAATTTTGTGTTCATCATAGTTTTCAAGATGCAAGCATCCTGGTGTACTTATTTGTTAGTTGTGACACTCCGTGCATCATTTGCTTGTTGGTTGTGACAGTCCGTGCATCATTTGCTTGTTGGTTGTGACACTCCGTGCATCATTTGCTTGTTGGTTGTGACAGTCCGTGCATCATTTGCTTGTTGGTTGTGACACTCCGTGCATCATTTGCTTGTTGGTTGTGACACTCCGTGCATCATTTGCTTGTTGGTTGTGACAGTCCGTGCGTCATTCTGAACATTATGCACACGCCACCATGGCCTACTTACATTCTGAAGTTGGTTAGAATAAGGCAAGAGGAACTAGCTCCTTGGCCCATTCTTGGGCTGCTACCCAAGTCCCATGCCATCTTAAGTTAAGCATCAATCACACATACGCATCTTAATTACGTACAAGCATTTCAGTCAAGCCCATGTGCCGCAATCATACACAGGGTGCGAGAGTTCAAAAGGATATAGAATCCGTATTTTTATAATAATGGATGGTCCTTTATCCAATATTTGTCATGACGATTTTTGAATGTGTTCACAGTGCCAGCAGAAACGATGTTTTCGAACGACTGGTTTCAAGTTTTGGCCATTTAACTAGAAAAAAGCTAACAACTTTGGATGTATTGAAGTTTCTTATTAATTTTTGACCGTTGTTTCTGCTCTGTACGTTTTCGTCTCTGTCGAAAAGCCCTTCAAGGGTAACATCGTTCAAGCCGTTAAGATACTTATAGGTCTCAATGAGTTGTCCTCGTAGTTTCTTTTGTTCCAGGGAGATAAGTTCAAGCTGTTGAAGACTTCTTTCGTAGCTGAGATTTCGGAGTTCAGGAACCATTTTCGTTGCTTTACCCTGAATTTCCTCCATTTTATTAATATTTCTTCGTAAGGTAGGATACCACAGTTGTACTGTATATTCTAGATGTGGTGGGACTAGCGCTTTATAGAGCGGTAATATTATGTTCTTTGACTTGTATTTAAAGTTTCGTGCAATGAAACCAAGGATCTTGCTCGAGTTTCTGGCGCTTTTTTTCCACCTGTTTGTCGTGTTTGAAATTTTCAATGACAGTGACACTAATATGATGGTTGACCTTGCAAGACTTGATGGGAACAATCAAACTCCACCGCCTGACTCCACCGCCTGACTCCACCGCCTGACTCCACCGCCTGACTCCACCGCCTGACTCCACCGCCTGACTCCACCGCCCTAAAGTTCAAGGCTACAGCCGTGTCCTTAGAGCGAGCGTCGGGAGTTCTTTTCCAGAACATTTATTTTCTGCTTAACATCTGACGTGAATGTTGGCAATGTTGTGTCTGGAGTACAGTCTGTGTTGGAATGTTGTGTCTGGAGTACAGTCTGTGTTGGAATGTTGTGTCTGGAGTACAGTCTGTGTTGGAATGTTGTGTCTGGAGTACAGTCTGTGTTGGAATGTTCCATATGTGAATGTTACTACTATTGAAGAGCGGCTGCTTGAATTTTATCGAATGATGCAATTTTTTTATGTATTCACAACTGAATGGCGGGCGTTTTTTTCCCTTGAATTTCTCAATCAAATTCCGTGTTTTTTTGTTGTTAAATTTTGTGAATTTTTGATTAAGGATTGCGATGACTTTGTGTCCCTTAACTCCCTCGCTGCTTGTCATTCAATTTTCTGACCTTATTTTCTCGTTTGTTCATTCAAAGTTGACCTATATCATTAATGTATACCTATATCGAAGCTCTCCTCTTTTTTTAATATACTTCACTGTTCCCATCAAAATTATTTAAGCTGATGCTTAGAAGCAGCTGCCAAGAAGCAACGGCCAGGCAACAGCTGCCAAGCTTCAGTTGCCAAGCTTCAGTTGCTAAGCTTCAGCGGCCAAGCTTCAGCTGTCAGGCAACAGCTGTCAGGCAACAGCTGTCAGGCAACAGCTGTCAGGCAACAGCTGTCAGGCAACAGCTGTCAGGCAACAGCTGTCAGGCAACGGCTGTCAGGCAACGGCTGTCAGGCAACGGCTGTCAGGCAACGGCTGCCAGGCAACAGCTGCAGGTGCAAAACAGTTGAGGCGACAAGAACCTCTACTCTATTGCAAGACCCTGACTGACACTGCAGCTGCCAAGGCCTTGTCAAGTCCCTTCTGTTCTGGAAGTCAGTCTTAGAGCTGCCAAAACATCTGGAAGTCCGTGGCAGAGCTGCCAAAACATCTGGAAGTCCGTGGCAGAGCTGTAAAAGCCCCTGGAAGTCAGTGGCAGAGCTGTAAAAGCCCCTGGA
Organism: Trinorchestia longiramus; assembly: GCA_006783055.1. NCBI lineage: Eukaryota > Metazoa > Arthropoda > Malacostraca > Amphipoda > Talitridae > Trinorchestia > Trinorchestia longiramus. Next base: position 33,678 of record VCRD01005233.1, read on the forward strand.
AGTCAGTGGCAGAGGTGTAAAAGTCCCTGGAAGTCAGTGGCAGAGCTGTCAAAGCCCCTGGAAGTCAGTGGCAGAGCTGTCAAATCCCCTGGAAGTCAGTGGCAGAGCTGTCAAAGCCCCTGGAAGTCAGTGGCAGAGCTGTCATAACCCCTGGAAGTCAGTGGCAGAGCTGCGAAGGAGAGTAATCGTAGTAAGGAGAACTGGAGATGCGAAAGCAGTTGTTTTCAACATTGAAATTCATTTCTTGTTGCTGTAGACAAAATTCCAGCGTCCTCTGTTGTTATTTTAGGAGCGATACGTGTCAGTTTTGTGTATGTTGTGTTGTGTGTTTTGTGTGTGTTTTGGTGTGTTTTGTGTGTGTTTTGGTGTGTTTTGTGTATGTTGTGTTGTGTGTTTTGTGCATGTTGTGGTGTGTGTTTTGTGCATGTTGTGTTGTTTTTTTCTTCTCCCCTCCTCTCCCCTTCTCTCCTCCCCTCCTCTCNCCAGTAGTTGGACTGAAATAGGTAACCAGTAGTTGGACTGAAATAGGTAACCAGTAGTTGGACTGAAATAGGTAACCAGTAGTTGTACTGAAATAGGTAACCAGTAGTTGGACTGAGCACAACCAAGAAGTTGGATTCAAGTTCAAGCAGGAAAAGGTCAACATTTTGATTTCAGCAAGAGTCATCAATTTTATAGCTTGATAATTATATTGGTAGAAGTTAAGGAGTCCTGTACTAGGAACATAAATACTAGAACTTTACAATAGTGCAAACTTAGGTGAATTGCTTACCTAAACTGCAGCATTAATGCTGTCCATAATTCCAGTATTTACATTAGCTTCAAATGATGCATGCAAACTTGACAATATTTAAGCACTATATTGCTGTTGGTTAACAAAACAATTAATGTTGTCCATCTTTTATAAATTCCTGTTGGTCCAAATAGAAAATTAATGGTAACCATAATTTAAGTATTGGAGTTCATAATTGGTATTGACTAAAACTTGCATGATAGATATTCATTTGGCCATGAATGTCCCAATGTTGAGTTTGTCAATATTTACTTCCAGAAGTAAGTGTTTACAAACTTTTATATTTTCTTTGAAAATTTGCCACGTAAGTATTTACACTTCACGAATTCCCACACACATCATACAACCTAAAAAACTTAGTGAAAGGCTACATATGATTGAATACTGTTATACAAAAATAACAATGTATGCATATCAAACACTTATCAGTATTACTATTCTGAACACAAAAAACTCTTTAAAGCACATTAACATGCACTTGTTGAAGTTAACTGATTTTACTCCATGGGTTACCCAAAATATAAAGCAAATGCATGAGAAACATTGGAAAACTATCTAATCCACAGAATAAAAAAATTGTGTTCCAATGAGAACCTGCATGTGTTCATGCAGCAACACAAAACAGGTAAATTACATCAAAATTTTCTACACTAAGTAGAATGCCTCAAATTCTAAGTTCTTTACATAACATGGCCTCTACTTGTGACTCCTGGTTGTGCATCAAGACCACTAAAATTATGCTTGACTTACTCAGTATCCAAGCAGTTGTACAAGAGATATTTTGTATAGAACATAATTACAGGGCATAAAAACTTACCAGTTATGGTTTCCTGGTAAGTTTTTACCACCAATTGCACTGCTCAACTCCAACAAGTTACTTTTATGAGATGCTGATAAAGCACAAATGTTTAGTATAAAGTACAGTCATGAAGTTGAAAGCACTTCAATTGTGCACCTCAGAGTTGCAAAATTTATTTGATTAATGGAATTGTGTAGCATTAGAGTGTCATATCTTGTACTCTGCACCCACAACTGACATTACAAACACAGAGTTGTCATTTACAGCTGCAACACTCACGTCTCTGCCAATGAAGAGACTTGGTGTGCCTGCACATGAAACATTAAGCAATATTAACATTTTCATGGTATGATAGTACAGTAACAAGTTGGACAACACCAAGAGAAGTAATATAAGTGTAATTCACCCAATTTTATTGAAAGGATACAGAACACAAAAATCATAATGAAATCAGTAGTGATAAGGCCAACAAACTTACAACACTGACACGAGGATTGCATGCAAAAAATTGGATCTAACATGGTCAAGAACATCAGTATTGAAACTTTTCATTTTTATATGACAATTTTCATACAATGGATGCTTTCATTTTATGAGAAAAAAATTCATATTCAATTTTGCTTCATAGCACACAACTTACCAGAAAAATTCCTGTGTATTGATGAAAATATGAAATTTGGTTTAGCAAGACACCTCATCAGTCTGACACAAGACATTTTGATCCACTTCCAGGTACTACTGTACTACTACTAAACTTTTTTTTAGTAAACTTCAATGGCTGATTTTACATAACCTTGGCTGAAAAAAGATACACAAATATGAACTCCAGAAAAGAATGATATGAAATAAGCATGAAGCATATTAGACTAAAAAATATTGTTATTTCACTGAACCCCCACAAATGCAACTAAATGAAAATTTTTTAAAAACATGGGATCAGAAAACATGAATTATTTAAAATATTAGCTGTTTAGTTCATACCCATGGGCAAGAGGTCAACAGCATCAAACCTTCCTTGTCTACCCAAACTGGAATTAACTCAAGTCAAAAAAAAAACAAAGACATTTGTGAAGAGGTTGCCTTGGAGTGCATGCCTCACTGAACTTGTACCTTGCATGCCTCTATGCCAGTCAATTTTGTTCACAAGCTCAGCCAACCCAACACATACTGGGTGAAGCAAGTACTTTCTAATACAGTCTGCCACTGCTCATTTTTTCTACACTAATTTCACATTTTGCTGCTGAACATTCATCAAACAATTCAATTGACTTCTAGAATTTATACAAACAGGTGAACTCCACTCTGTTGTGCCACATTAGTGACAGCATACACCATCCCTGCATTCCTATTGCACCACACTCAGAGTGTGAGAAGGTCACCAGAGTGTGAGGAGGTCACCAGAGTGTGAGGAGGTCAC
>VCRD01005234.1:15108-26165 GCA_006783055.1 Trinorchestia longiramus
TACAGGGTGTCTCAAAAAATGTACTCACTCTTTAACCGTTGCTAACATGCTGTCTTCTTTGTGTTGCAGGTGTGAGGTTCGAACCTTTACGAACATGATTCTTTAATCACATTTAATCATGTTCGCAAAGGTTCGAACCTCACACCTGCAACACAAAGAAGGCAGCATGTTAGCAACGGTTAAAGGGTGAGTACATTTTTTTGAGACACCCTGTATATTTATCGTGTCATCATTCAGTGAATGCTGCATGAGCCTGAAATTATGAAGCGAACATCTAAAGTCCTCTAAGCAATGGCATCTGCAAGCACTGTCATGACTTGTAGTAAAAGAAAATTTTTAACATAAATAAGTGAAAAACGTTTGTTATATTCAATGGAGTCAAGTTAAAACATTGAATTTTATAATTAGACATCAGAGAAAAACATTTGTAGAAACTGGTTGGGACATTCAAGTGGCAAACCAAAAAATGAAAACATCTGCCCAAGATTTTCCAGTAAAAAACAAAATGTAAACAACTAGCCAAAATTTTCTAGTCACACTAAAAATATGAAAACAAACTGTTGAAACTTCTATTTAACAAACCATAAAATATAAATCTTGACGAAACTTGCAAGTTTTAAGGCAAAAAATAAAAACCTGCTGAAACTTGCAATTAATGAAGCAAAAAGTGCACACAACACTGCATTCAAAGGATACGTTGGAAGTGGTGCAAGAGCTCCTTGGGTAAGGGCACTTTGCGCATCGTGTGGAGGTGTCGCAGCACAGCCCCCGTGCCGCTGGAAGCTGAACCTCCAGGGTAGTCGCTCTCAGCAAGTCCACTGACAGTCACGCCACCTGAAAATAAAGGTTACGTGCATTACATAAGATATAGGATTGAATGTTAAACAAGAAAGAAGCACAAATGAAACCAAGTTCAAAGAGCAGCATTGAATTTTCTTCAGACGCTGGAAGTTAGAATGAGTTCAAGTGATTGGTGGATGAGCCCAAGTAGTGATGGCTCACCTAGCAGGTGACCTATTAGTGTGTTGCATAGCACTCCTACCATAAAACAACAGAAAACTTCTAAAACAAAGGAACCGAGTAGTATTTTCAGTACTCCTCTGTTGTTAAGACAAATACGTCTATAACTCAAGACGGAATATGTATATGCGATACTTGAATAAGAAGAATGGAGTCAATTGTTATGTGAATGGACCACAAGGGGAGCAACTGTGTTAAGTTATTGGCTTAAATGAGCAAAATTAAGTTTCTACAACAGGCTAATATTAAATCAGATATTGTAAAAAAATTAACTTTGAGTAAACAGAGTGGTAAAAAATTAATTTCTGTAAATGCTTAAAAATATCATGACTAAGGACAATTTAAGCAATTGGAAATGATTGAAAAAATGGAATGAATAAGGAGAAATGAAGTCAGAAATGGAAATGATCTCCAGCATCAAGACCTAATCATAATTGTTAAGACCAAAATTGTGACATGCCCTGGAAGTGTTAGGTCACTAGAGCTGATATAAGTTAGAATAAGAATATCTTTCTTATTGTGTGGTATTAGTCACAGAATAATTGAGGACAAACATAGAGAATTAAAAAGGTAGAGTATGACAGAAGAAGAGAGTTCAACAGGAAGTGAAAAATTACTTTAAAAAAGATGGGATGTAGCTTGCGTTTGTAAAATGTTAAAAGATTTATTCACCAGTATTATATTTATAAATGGCACTTATGCAGTTTATATTTATAAAAGCATGACAGTGACTCCGCTTTCCCTCACCGCTCTTCTATTTCATGTTAGCATCGGACTATCGCGTGTCCGTAGATATAAAATAATATATTATTAATATGTGCGTAATATTAAAATCAATATGGCGGCCCTACATCGCGGATTTTCATTTATCGTGAGGGAACACTGTATAACATAATGTCTACAATTAACTTGCCTTGTTGAAGTATATTTTCTGTAAAAATATTATTGTAGTATTCCTTTCTGGGTAATTAAAATTAATTGAGACTTTATAGAGCCGTTATAGTCTTGACACCAGACATCACAGTCAGAAATTGATGCAGAATATGTTTTGATATCTTTTAACAAAAACTAACTGTGGGTGAGTTAAAAATATTAGTCAAGTGGCAATCCTTGAAGTCAACTCCTGCTCCTACCATATTTTAGATGAGGAATTGGCAATCTTTATTTACCTTTAGGAATAATTTGTAACTTGTCCACTAGAGTAGGAAAGCTTGAATCATAAGCTATGTGTCTCTCAAGCATCCGGCCTGCAGCGTCCAAGTCCGCTGCAGGTTCATCAGTTGCCCCAGCCATGACGCTGCTGTTCAAAGTATTTTCTAGCATCTGAAAAGAATGAAGAATCAGTAAAACAATTTCATTATTTGAGAATTTGCACTGTTATATTGAAGAGTGCAGTACACTTAAGTATAAATATCATAAATATGAAAATTAAAATGGAAAACTGTTCAGCATCTTGAAAGTTACAGGAGCACATATTCTCACAAATTTTAATTTACAAATTCACTTTGATAACACTACTTTATGACTATTTCATGGAAAAATAATTTATCGTTGATAGGAAAAAACACAAGTTAACAACGTATGTATGATGTTAATGATGATAAAACAGAGGTAATAAAACTAAAAAATAAGTGATCTCAATCAGAAAAAGCACTAAAAACTTTAAACTTGGTGATCCATTCCCTCTGGTTGATTGTGTCTCCCTTATGAGTGACACTATGTTTACCCTGTATTATTAATTTGCATATTCTATATTAATTCAGTCAGTAATAGTAAATGGTAGTGCTTCTGCATTACAAACAAGTAAATTTCAATTTTTTTCAATAAAATCACTAGGATCTTCTCTTGTGAGAAGATCAATATCATGGTTTCTCTTTTAAAATGTCTGATTTGTCTAAAAAATTTAATATATTGCCCTTCAAATTTGTCTTGTAGTATTTTCTAGTAAAATTTACTTGCTTTACCAAATGATACCGCCCTGAAATTACAATAACTCTTTTAAGACCCACGTGTACACGCACTCAGACGCTACTCTACGCTCTATTTTTGATTCACCCCCTGCAAGACTTGAAATTGAGAAATAATTTATTTTGCCAAACATTTTTGTTTTTACAGAACTGCACAATGAAAATAATGATCCAAGCTCCTGAATAGAATTCAAGAGTTGTTTTAAGCACCTCAACCTAAACTTGTTTCTTAAGAAGTGTCTGTTCCTTACCCAGATCATATAAATTTCTATTCTAATTTCATGGTTGTTCTTCATCTACATATACAGGGTGGCCCACAAGTAAGGTACCTTTTTAATACTATTATAGCAATAAAACTACAAATAGTAAAGAGAGTTGGTTAATTCAGAATGAATGAAGAGATTTCAAAGTTTTATACTAGCATATCAAATCTACTGACAATCACAACACATTGCCCAAAATTTTTTAAATCCACCTCTTATAATGGATCACTAGATAATGGAACAATGAGCAAAAATAGTGGAACTTTACTTCCAATGTAATTGTTCGGTTACTGCAGTTCAGAAGAATTACAGGAATATCAATAGTACTGAAAGAAGTCCTTCAAAGAAGTGCATAAAAAACTGGTATTGAAATTTAGAAAAACTGTGACAGACTACCAAAAGTGATTCGATTTCTGCAACTTGCAAAAAATGAAAACTTTGTAAAGAATTTAATAATGACTGATGAGGCACATTTTCATCCCAATGGTTTTGTTAATAAGCAAAATTGTAGATTCTGAGCTTCAGAAAATCCAAAAGAAATTCATAAATGTCCACTTCACTCAGCTAAAGTAACAGTATTGTGTGGCATCACATTTTTGAGGATCATTGAATCATATTTTTCTTGAAGATGCTAATGGTGATACAATTTGTGTTAATAGAAACCTGTATGGGAAGATAATTCAAGAATATTTGATACCTGAAATTGGAGATAATAACACAGAGATTACCTTTTTCCAACCAGGTAGAGCTACAGCACACACAGCAAAAGAAACAATGCAAATGTTAAAAGCAATTTTCCAAACAGAATAATTTCTCAAATTGGTGATATACCATAAACACCTTGATCTCCAAATCCCAATGCTCCCGATTTCTTTCTTTGGGGATACTTAAAGGAAAATGCTTACATTGGAATGCCTGATACTTTACAGTAACTGAAACTAAACATCATTCAAGAGATCAACAACATTTCACCAGAGACATTATGGAAAGTACAGAACAGTACCGTTGAAAGAGCATGCCATTGTTTGACCAATAATGGAGATCATTTAAAAGATATTGTATTCCATAGTTAAACATATTTTATTGTTTCATTTATAAATTTATATAAAACTTTAAAATTTCTTCCTTCATTCTGAATTAACCAAATCTCTTTACCATTTTTAGTTATATAGCTATAATAATTTTAAAAAGATACCTTACTTATGGTCCACCCTGTATAATAGTGTATCTCCATCACTCTCTCTATCCATGTGTGTCCATCCCAGCACTTCCTATCTACCACTGAAGAAAAATTATTTAACTTATATGAGAACAGGTATACATGTATTATAAGCATTGTATGTATTGTGGATACCAAAGGAGATGGATTTTGAAATTTCAGTAGTTAAACCTGATGAGCAAGTACCAAAGTAATGCTACCTGAATGACACACCTACCAGGCTTTGCAAAGTGTCTCACATCAGCTCCTGGGCATTATAGATACCCAGGTACCATTATTCATTCATTCAATTTGAAAATCCAGAACACCAAGTGATGCCACTGCTATAACTTAAGTCTGCATAATTGACACAAATAGTTTGTATAGTTCAATATCAGAGTGGGAGAACTATGAAGATCAGTGGTGAGCAAGCCACATGCAGCCCTCCACAGGACTCTGTGCAGCCAACAAAGGCATGCAGCAAATTAAGGGAGAAATATCAGGAAATTTTTGTGAGTAACCATACATAATTTACAGTTAATAAAATTATGTATTTTATAATATATAATTTTGTGGCCCTTTGACTTGTGATGACCAACTGATACACATAAATACTGACAAGTTTGCAGATTCCAATCTCTCTTCATACAAAGAGAGATTTCCATATCAAAGAAAAATGCTTTGTGAAATCATAAATGAAATTAGTGAACATTCTAAAGTCAACACTCAAAAGTTGGAAGCCATTCTAATATTTCTGTCAGGAATTCTAGGCTCCAGAATCCAACTAAGATCTTGCGAGCACATTTCCATTTCTTTTGACCTTGTAATAATATGGAAAATATTAACTCATGAACACCCATCATATTATCTATAATAGGCAAGTTATTTCTTTTTTAAAGGAAACAAATAACTTTTTATCTTTACTCATTTATTATAGAATTTTACCCAGCTTTGGAACAAAACATTCAGAATATAGGATTTAAAGGAATGATATCTATTGGACTTCATAGAGAATAGTGGTCATTAAAGGATTAACGGATAAACAGAACAAGCAGCTAAAGCTGAGCCCTGTTGACAATACATCTGTCATGCTGTGATGGAGGACAAGGTCTTCATAATTTCAAAAAAATGATGTCAGTTGGAAAACTACCTCTACCTAATGTATACAAGAGAATGTTGAAGTGTGATGATGTTTTTACAGGATGGTAGGAGTAGAGAATGTCTCACTTTTCTCCAATTGGAAACACTCCAAATTTATAAACATATTTTTGTACATAGGTTATAGCAAAAGTAGGCATTCCAAAACACAAAAATGAACACCATTCTTGTCATTACTTTCACTGTGTACTTTATTCTTTACTATTACTTGGTGAATTACTTCAATGAAGAATATCTAACCATCGTCCGGAAATGTCATAGCAATGCGCTCATATTTGTTAGTAACTGAAAAAACATATAAACTTAGCTAACTATTCACCAAAATATCCTTACCTCTTCCTACAATTTACTTTTACACTTAAAGAACATACACTATATTTCAGTAGAAAAAAACGTTTATCTTCTACAAAAATATATACTCGTTCAATCGAACCGCGCCGGATTCTCAACGAGACGAAACTTGCGGTCCGGCAACATGTCGGAATTATACAAACTCCTGCGCTGACTGCGAGTTGCGGAGGCGAGTACCTAAGAAATGTGCATGATAGCAATTTTTAAAGAATATTGACCTTACATATAAAAATACGAAGCCCCTCATTTAAAAACAGCTTAGTTTCGTTCTGCAAAGAATTGGGTTCTAAAGGATTTGTACAATGGCTGTTAATCAATAAAAAAATAAAGTAAATAAGTGAACCTTATTTTCAATAGAGTATAGAGTAGATACACATTGGTTTATAAATTCTTAATGTCAACATCTTATAGTATATTTATCTCTGACCAGAAACAGTACTCGTAAAGTTATGGTATCATAGGTAGTGCTGGTGGGATTTTCAGCTACCAAACTTTGCAGTACAGGTTGTTTTTCTCTGGTTTTATTTTTCTTTGCCTGTGTAACCTGAATGAGGGAAATGAGAGGACTCCTGAATGTGACTTAGCTTTATTTCAGTAAGGGGGTACGTTAGATGATTCAGATGATCTTGAGCAGCGTTGAGTCCGTCTGAAGCTTCCGGGAGGAAAGGATGGCACGGTCTGGGACAGGCCTAGCCCAGAACTTCAGTGACGGCAATTGGTGTACTCTCCAAGTACGGCACGAGTACAGCGAGTAGTTAGCTTGAATGTAAGATGTCGTATGCAGTCAGTAGTATGTAGGCAGTGAATTTATATTCACAGTGGGAGTGCGAGGGTATCAAATACAACCAGCATATCACTTGCAGTGAGTAGATAGTGGCATATCACATACAATGAGGTTTATATTGCAGTGATGGTAGTACACACGGAAGTTTATTGCATCGATTTGCTGGTGAAGAAACAGTGTGCATATACTTAGCAGTGAGTTGTGATATGCTATCAGTGGGTTGTATCCTCAGTGAGCAGTTCTAATATAGTAAGTGGAATATGGTAAATATTTAATTTCCAGAGTAAATCTTTTGCAGTATAAATCCTTTGCAATTTGCAGTGAGCACGGGCGGATGATTTCTCCACAAAGGCCTAAGAATAAAGCGAAATTTTGAGCATCTTATGAAGGATCCGTATGTTTTATCAAACATCAATGCAAGTCCTTTAACCATGAAATAATTGACTTACAGAAGGCAGCACCAGTTAAAATTATTCAGTAGGATCATCCTGTTAAGGTCTAATCTAACCACTCCTTTACAATGAGGTAGGAGCTCATTAACATTTATACAGCATTAGTTTTTTTACATTGACAAGAGACCATTTGAGTCACGATTGATTTTAGAAGACATCAGATTAGCATGGATAATTAAATTATGTCCCTGTCATAAATTACAAAGATTTGCATTGATTTGTCAGAACACACTTGCATAAACAACATAAAAGAAAATAAATTAACATTTAAACATAGGGCATGACACTTTAGAGCCTTTCAATATTAAGAGATCTAAATTAGTAATATCTACAAAATAGCGGATTTGCATTTAGTTTCCACATACGTACTCCTCATACATAAATTAGGGATGAGAATAATGAAGCTGATAATTACATGCTACTAGGTACGAGGAAATGCATATATTAGAAAATAATGACTAAAAACATCACTATGACACAAATAATAGTTTTTTCAGAAGTTCTAACATGACTGCCTAAGATGTTTCATATGAACACAAGTATTCTGAGCACCAGTTATTGACTCAAAGTGTAGAGATCTAGAAGTTCTAGAAAAATAACCTTCAAGGACAATTCTAAGAATAATCACAAGCACAGAATCATCACAGTTTCCTTATCAATAAAAATAATAGATGACACTTGACTTACTCGACTATAATTAGACACGAATATAAAAGACAATGGCAAGGTCTAAGTAGATGCTAAAGGAACACGGATATCACAGAACACACAGTTTAGGTATAAAAATTACGAGTTTAAAAAATACACAAGATAGAGTGCTCACCGTCTAGCCCGACGCACGAATCAAGAATGATGATAATGATCGGTATAGTTACACACGAGGCTAGAACGAGTGTTGGTGTTGCCCCAAAGTGTGTCTTAAGTTATTATTGGCGACTGGTACTAGTTTTTAAGTTCAAATACAATGCGTCATAAGTTATCAAGAGAATTAATTATGAATTATAAAAACAATGATAAATTTCTATAATGATAATTACGCTAATTTCTAGTGGCGGAAATTATATTATTGCTAATTTATATTGAAAAGGTATTTGCTACTATAACGAAAGGAGATTAGAACTAAGAATATAAAATATACAATATGATATGAAAGGTATGTATATAGAGCGATACCATTCTTGCTTCACTCAGATCCTCTATACATGAATAATTAATCAACTTTAAGGAACAATTGACAGTATTTTCGAGCACTTACGACACTAGCTGATAAAAAGATATACTCAACTGTAATGAAAGTGCGCATCGTTTGCTCATCCTAATTCGACTTTGAATCTACAATGCGTTCTTGTGCACTACTTGTCTAACGTATCAAATACATGATGAGTGTTCATTTGTATATAAAATGTATATAAATTATGTATAAATACTCGAATGTGATATTTTCTTTTAAATTAAATAGTACCAGAAGTGAAGATGTTACATTAAGCTTTGAAAATAGCACAATAGATCACAAGAGATGTCGAGTCTCTTGAACTCACTCGGTTAAATTTTTCCAATCAAAACTACGAACTACGTCGGCAAAATCCAGTCCATAATTAAGCTGATCTTAAATTAGTACTTGAAACATTATGTCCTCGAAATTATGATACATGTGTATTGCGAAAAATGATTCATTAAATTGAGTTATTGTTATATTGAATACTTTAATTTTCCAAATTAATTCTAAAAGTTAGGTTTAGAATTAGCTGACAGAAAAAGTTGAGGTTCAGGTCTCACTTAAAGTTATAAAAAACAATCAGCACAAATTAGTATTCTCAAATTTGAGTTGCCCTGCTACACAGGTGAGCTCACAATGCTAACGTGTCTGACAAGAGAGCAAGAGAATTGTGTATAATGAACTACTCTCCTTAATAAACTCTAGCAAGAACAACTGCAATCCTAAGCATGACAGTGTCAGGGCTTACTATGGAGCGTCGATTCACAGCCTTACTTTAAAAATGATATCCTGCGTAACTTCTTTCAAAGGCTTCATATATGTCAAGAACAGTGAATATATCTAAAGAAAGAATCTACAAATGATTTAATACAAAATATTCTATTATCCCTAGACTGCACGTATTTCTAATCTGCGTCAACCTACGACTATTATAACATCCGTTACATAACTGTATTATTCAACATAAAGGAACCTGCTCAATGAACTCGATTGAATAATCCCACTTCTTTATATACAGGGTGCGGCAACATAACCTTTTTTCAAAGGAAGTTCCTTCCAAAAAAAGGAAGTTATGCTGTCGCACTGTGGACTAGGAATTGGACCTTCAGAGTCTCTATTTAGTTCACTAGATATCAGAGGTATGATTACTGGAGTTTACATAATAAGATGCAGCATTGAACTAATACCGATTAAACGTGATGGCCTGGAAGGAAGGAAGGGCCAGTGAGCCTCCTTCACAAGTATTTACCAACACAGACTTTTAATACAGTGACACGAAACTATACAATGGTATTGACTGTCTTAAACAATGTTATTATTATTAGATGTATGCTATGATTTGATTAATAAATTATCCTGGAGTCACGCCGAAGATATAAGTATATCCAGCCGACGTAACATGAAACTCTACGGGCTTTACATCAAATATTTAACTACCTAACCTTATGGCAAAATATGAATTCATCTTCCTTTTAACATTTGACAGGTGAGTAAGTTTTATATCAAGGGTTTAATTTTACTTAACGTGTAAAAAATGTCATGATTATGTAGAAATTTAATGAATTTATTTAATTTTAATGAATATGTGGAGCATATATCTAGATTTGGTGCGTGTTGGAATAGCTTTACGTGCACAGGTGTTTTCAATACAGGTGCTTATTACGTTTCGATGAAATAGAACTATTAATATGAGCATTGGTCAAGCATAGGCACCACATATTAAAAGAATAATAAATATTAGCTGCTAGACTTTGAAAAATTGGAGGACTACATAGGAATAGGAATAGGAATACATAACTCTATCATTTTGTGTGTATTACTGAAGAAACGTGATGGATTGAAAATAAATTTCTCTCTGTATTAAGGTTCTTAATTATTTCCCTACATGATAATACACAGTTTGTTGTTTGTTTGCTTGCTTGTTTGGTCCATCTCTCTGTCACACTCTTAAGGATTTAGATAGGAGGAAATTAGATCGGTTATATATTAGGTTGTTACAAAAATAATGGTCGATATCAGAAGCATGCGTGGGCCTTCGAGCAGCCATTATTTTTGGGACAACCTAATATATGTGTTGTACGCATTGTATTGTGGACACCAAAGGCACATCCATCAATATAGAAACTCCTTCACAAATCCTGCGCACACTCGTAAATCAAACGAAAACATTCAGTAAAAAACACGTGAATTTTCAAGTGTGGGTCGACTAGTTTTATTATAATTCTGCTTGTTCCTTTCTTAGTTAGTTAGTACGTTACGCTTTCGTCGAGTTTGTAGCAACATAGCTGCCAAATTTGGCAGTGTAACATTGAAAGATGGCCTTTACTTGCATTGATATGTTTGACATCTAATCTAATACTAAGAATAACCGCCGTGTGTTTATACAAGGTGTCCCAGAAGTAACTGACCCTTTTGATTTGCTAATAAACCGAAAACTATTAACGCTAGGATACTGAAACTTGTTTTATTCGAAAGAAAAACCTTTTTATGGCACAATAGGATACTTGAGATCCTATTTACGAACCAGCTTGACATTTGATTCTTGATTCATTGTAAACCCTTAATTTTCATCATGTCTCCATACAGCAAAGAACAAAGAATAAGAATTTTGCAAATCTACACACGGACAATGTCAACAACAGAAGTGC
>VCRD01005234.1:26567-36685 GCA_006783055.1 Trinorchestia longiramus
CTTTGAGTAACGGTGTGGTGCGGGATAACTGCTTCCAATGTGACTGGCCCATACTTTTTTGAAAATAATGATGGCGCAACAGTAACAGTTAATGGTGAAAGATACCGAACTATAATTAGCGAATTTCTAATTCCGGAAATTGAGGGACATGGCCTACATAATACTTGGATTCAACAGGATGGAGCCACGGCCCATACAACAAGAGAAACGATGACATTGTTAAATGAGTGCTTTCCAAATCATTTGATTTCACGATTTGGTAACATTCCTTGGCCCCCTCGTTCTCCAGATTTGACCCCATGCGATTTCTTCTTATGGGGCTACCTGAAGTCAAGGGTTTATGTAACAAATCCAACAAATCTGCAAGAACTTAAAAACAACATTTGTTCTGAAATAAGACAACTATCGCCTGATACACTAAGGAGCGTTATGGATACGACAAAGAAACGAACCCTAAGTTGTCAAAACAACCATGGCCATCATTTAAATACATTATATTCAAAACCTAGTTCTAATAAAGCATAAAAAGGTTTTTCTTTCGAATAAAACAAGTTTCAATATCCTAGCGTTAATAGTTTTCGTTTTATTAGCAAATCAAAAGGGTCAGTTACTTCTGGGAAACCCTGTATATTTATTTATTTATATAATTATTTGCTTATTTATATGTTTCGTGTCCATTTCAAAAAAATTAGAGAGATCCAGAGCCTTATACAGTATGTCCCACAAAAACCCGAATCCGTATGTCCCGTATCAGTAATACCATCATAAGAATACCAAAAGCATTTAATTTCTACCAAAACTATCCCTCAAAATTAATCTATAGAAAAAAGCATACAATAAGTCGAATGATGGTATTACTGATACGGGAAAATAAATACTCGGTTCGGGTTTTTGTGGGACATACGGTATACTCGAGTCAGTATCGTGGATACTGAGTTCGGCGGGGTTTTGCCCTATGATTCGGGTACATTGTACCCGAATGTGACACGAATTGCAGAGTCAATTGCAGCAGTAGTAAACTGTCTTAGTTTTCACTAGGAATGTTGTTCCTCAATTAAAACTTTTGTCCTCTGTAAATATATATAAAATGAAATATATTGCATTGCGTTCTTGTATTTAATTTTATTTAAAATCTTTTCAATATTATTTTCCGTTATTTTTGACTGCTGAGTACACTAGTTTTATATAAAATTCGCCTAATTGTTAAGACATATATAATCAGAGAACCATAACTTCCATAAAAAACTGTCACAATGGAGCGACGATTGGAAGCTGCTCGCGATAGAATGAGACTCTACAAGCAGAAAATAAGGAATGAACAACGGCAGGCAGACGCAACGTCAGCAAGTGAGGCGAGCTGCAATGAACGATGTACAACGTGAAGAGTACTGCGAGCAGCAAAGAAGTTTATCCCCGCAAAGGAGAGAAAATATGGTTGAGGAACAGCAGGCACAGTACCTTGAGCGGCAGAAAAAATTATTTCAGCTAAAAGAACAGAACATGAATGAAGAAGACAAAATGAATTCTCATCAAAACCAAAGAGAGAGATATGAGCAAAGATTTGAAAATATGAATCCTGGTGAAGTTAACTATTTAAGGCAAAATCAGTTGCAAAAACAGCGCATCAGAAGAAATGAACCAGTTCTTGACATAGCTAATATAATTGATATAGAACCATTTGACATTGGTGAAATGAATGTGAGGTATGAGTACTGTGATGCACTTAGATTTAGGAATGATAAGAACTGTTGCCACAATGGAAAAGTAAGTGTCCCTGCATTGCAGCCTTATCCTGAGGCCCTAAGAGATTTACTCCAGGGAAATGATCAAAAGTCTACTTCATTCCGAAAAAACATCAAGAATTACAACTGTGTATTCTCCTTTGCGTCTTTTGGAGTCAAACTGTGCGTTCCTCCTGGAAGAGGTCTCAATTGCTTCCGCATCCAAGGCCAGACTTATCACACAACAACATATCTGTACCCTGGTGACGGTCAACCGCAATATGGGCAACTGTATATTGTAGAGGCGAACCTCACCCCGTTCTCAGCCACGGACAATCATATGAGGCATTTTCAAGAGCATGCAAACTCTCATATGTGAGAGTTAAGGTAATAGACACTGATAAACAGGGAAAGAGAAGAGGGCGAACTTTAACAAAGAATATTGTCTGCCAAAAGGTGATGGACTGAAGGAGTACATTAAAAATTGTCGATTACAATGTGATTTTATTATTTGTATTGAACTATGTAGCACAATATTACTTTCTGAGCATTTATTTGTACATATTATTTTATCTCATTTGTGTCAATTCTAAATTTAAAATACAATGGACACTATTTTCATAAAAACGTCAATAAACATATATTCGCTACGTTTTATGGGTTTTTCTGTTCAAAACACTAATTCTTTGCTCTATCTAGAAAAGTATCAGTTTTATCAAAACATATTTGTTGATTAAATAGATTTCTCATCCCGTGGAATTTTCACGGGTCCTGGTAGTATATATTACAATATGAACTATCTACATATATAATCGACAATGTGTTTCCATCTCTCTCTCTCTCTCTCGCTCTCTATCTCTCTATCTATGTGTGTCCGTCCCATTACTTCTTTTCTATTATTGAAGAAAAAATATTGAACTGAAATTAAAACGGGTATGCATGTTTTTCAAGCATTGTATTGTTGATACCAATGGTGCCGGATCACCATAAAATACTCAATTTTTTCCGTTATTAGCTTTCTTCTCTTACACGGCCATGTTATCGGTAGATACGGTACAGAATGGATGTTCTGTATATATGCATGAAAAATATTCAAATTATGATAATACCACGGGTAAAACTATGGTATGTATTTAGTTTCATAGGTCCTTAATTTTATCACTTTTAAACCAAGTAATTTTAACGGGTACTATCAGGGCCATATTATAAGCAAACATGATACAAAATGGAAGTTTCGTATATATCAATGAAAAACATTCATATAGAACACAATAATTCGTCGTAAGTCTTTAATAAATTCATTTCGTGAAAAATTTTAAATTAATTAAATGTAAATCGTGAAATTTTCATGGGTACTGTCTAGTTAACGAATAATTAACAAAAAATGAGATGCATCAATCCACAATTGCTCGTATGGCCTATGGTTAATATATCGTACGAAATTTGCTGCATTGGAGTATTTTTTTCTTGTTTCCAATCGCTAATTTAGTGTCCTAGAAAATTTCAATGCATTCTGAAACATTAACCATAAAACGTAAAAAATTTTGTAAGGGGATACACTATGTATTTTTTCCACAAATTCAGAAATCTGAAATCAATAATTACAGGTCATAGTTCAGCAGCATTGCATTATTGAGTAGGAATAAAACGAAAAACGCAAACTATACTTCAATTTAAAGAGAGATGAATTTTATTCAGATGTATGTGGGATATTACTCATGTGTTACGCCTGGTTCACTACGTTCACGCACCGGTTACTAAAATTAAACGCTAAATTTGTCCACCATTTAAATTCTCGAATTTACCACGTCGTGGATCAACAAAACTACGCTATCTAGAAAACAACTATTTTGTTTCGCCAGTGAAGTTAATTTGAACATTCTTATTTACTTCTATCGATGCAATGAACGAGGTATCTTGTCTGAAAGTTTTCATTTGCTTATTTTAATTTGCATATACAGGACACTTGTCTGAGGACATTTATATTTTTGTAATTTAAACTAACCCGATAATAATTAATGTATTTTTTATTTCAGAAGATCCCATGGCAGATACTACTATAACTAATGAAATGAAAAGACACGATGTAATAGTGTCTGTAAAAGCGAAACACAGCAATTTAGAAATTGCAAGATTTCCAAAAGTCACCAGATCTTTCGTTTACAAAGTTATAATGGAGCTGAATGAAACAATGGAGATGAATTGGTCACAAGCAAGAGAAAACAGCATTGCCAACGCTCTGACTCACTCAAAACACCTGAGTTTGTCAGAAGAGTGCATGGCATGATCGATGAAAATCCTGGGAAGTCAATGCGACATCTTGCCAAAGACCTTCAAGTGTCTGAAGGAACAATAGGGACTGTTGTTCATCAAGACCTCGGATACAAATCACACGTTCTAAGGCGAGGTCAGTTGATGTCGACAAAAAATCAAGAGAATCATTTAATGCGTGCAAAACGACTCATAAACAGAAGAGCAGGAGTGTTTTTGGGGATCTCCGACAGAAAAAGCTTCAACCAGGATCAAAAAGTCAATCGAAGAAATGATAGTTGGCTATGTGCGCACCCCACTATAGTTCCAACTGTTATGCACACGAAGTTTCCAGCAACAGTGATGGTTTTCGATGTTGTTAATAGTGAAGGGCAAATCATGCCTTCTCATTTTTTTTCCACAGGGGCTTAGATTCAATGCAGATGCTTATATCGAGACTCTTCAAACAAGTGTTAAGTCTTGGATAGACAGCGTAGCCAATGGAAGGGCCTATGTCTTCCAACAAGATTCGGCTCCATCCCATAAAGCTCTTAAAACCCAGGATTGGATGGCCGAGAATTTTCATGATCATATCACACCAAACTTATGGCCTCATAACTCACCATACCTTAACCCTTTGGATTATTACGTGTGGGGCGTCGTTGAAAAGGAAGTTAATGAGCATCCCCATAACACCAAATCCTCTCTGATGGAAGCAATAGCCCGTGCAATGGAGGACATAAAAACCACATGATCAAAGCCTGCAGTCGCTTTCGGACTCAGATTGAGTCGGTGATAGAAGCCGAAGGAGGATATATAGAATAAAACGAAGGTTAATATTAAATTTATTTATTTTATTACTAGAAATTATAAGTTTTAACGATTAACAGTTTCATTTTCTGTTTTTCTAAAAGCGTGTAAGGTGTCCTTAGATACCTTACACACCCTGTATGTACCATCTGCTATATCGATTGCTACTAGTCTGGTTGTCAAGTCACATATTTTCACTACGTTAAGGTATAAATTAAAAACATAGTAAAAAACATCAGAAATAAAAGGTGTCAATGGTACTGATATCATTTTGAATGATACTTTATGCTTCGTTTGTGTTCATAGGTTTTAAACATAACATTGAGAAGCTCCTGAATAACTAACAATTCGTTTACGCATCAAAACAAGTTAAATGGTGGGGCTGAGGTGACTGATATCAGGAGCAATTGCCCGTGAGAAAAAGCAGGCCAACTTCGAAGTAAGATGAATACAATAAAAGATTTAATGCAGTATTTTTTCAAAATAACGATATTCGTGCTTCTGATAATAGAAAAATATCTGTAAATACATTTGACTGTGCTCTCATCAATTTTTTCAGCCCGTGTCGTTGTACAGGGTGTCCCAAAAATGTATACATCTTTTAAAGTTTGAATACTATTAATACTAGGAGGCTGGGACAGGTCTCATTCGAAAAAGTAAAATTTAAAGTTTTATTTTGTATTCAGAATCTGTTGTTACCTACCTTAAATATACATTATGAATACCAGAAGTATTCAAGCTAAACAGACAGCCCTTTAAAAATTTATGCATTTTTTGGAACACCCTGTATAACTAAATTTTTGTTATTGTATTTTTCTTGTTAGATGCGATACTTTCGAACAATAAAATTATAATGGTGTTTTGTGAATATGTCATTTGCATCACCAACAAATCGGAGGAGCTGACGATCTTTTGACTAATTTCGCTCGCGATGACGTCGTGAAAAACAGGTTGGAGATAGAAACCCCGTTTGTCCAGGAAGCTCTTGCATACATTTCGGTTCAGACACGCAGCTGCCAGAGACCGTATGGATTGACTGCATTCAAGTTGGGCACCCACGAACAAAGTTTCAACAACCCTAAAATTTGCTGAAAAAATTACCTGAAGATTGATCAATTAGATAACTTTACTTTAAATCCCTGAATTTCAGCAAATTAACCTTTAAGGAAAAAGAAAACTTAGACAGGATGTCATATTTCACTATTTTGCTATCACTATCTCTTGCCTATTCTTCACTATTACAATCTAATTCCAGCAATCTACTACCGTACACGCAAGGCAGATGTAGGATACATATTTTTTTCTGTACGCAAGCTAAAAATCGATTTTCAACATTGGCATACCGCAGTTTTCATTTACAAGACACAATAATGAAGAATTAAGGATAAATTACTCCTCTTAAGGAAGTAAAAGTTCGCGTTGTAAATCTAAAAACTGATGCACTGTGATACCTGTGGGCTAAAATGAAATTTACACCCGAAATGATCACTAAGTTGAAGTAGGTGTACAAGAGCCATTTGGTACATCTCGTGTCGGTGGAAAACAACTGAATCCGGCATATGATGCCTTGTACATGATATGTTCCATTTCAATCTTAATTTCAATAAACAAAAGATGTTGCAAGGCCGCTAACTTGAATTTGATTACTGTATTACTGATATCATAACCTTGCTGCAAGTTTTACCCTACGTCTAGTATTACCCTGTTTTCGTGTACATTGCGATATTGTTTCTATTACCTTACTAAGAATTTTACCCTACGCCTGGTATTATTACGGACTGGTACCCTCGTGTTATTTGTCCTGCATTGCAAGATGACTAAAATACTGGTACTGATTTATAAGGGGAAAATATCCTGGATAAAAATTTGAATGAAAGATAGTGATAGCTTCATTAAATTAATGGCCAATAACAATAAAATCTTCGAAAAGTTTCCAGTCCTGTGTTATTCAAGTCTATGCCATTAAGATATATAACTGTGTTTGCATATAAAATTGCATACCTGTAGCTCCGGTATCTTGTGCTATGAGATATACAACACAACATTATCCGTGTGACTTACATAAAGTCAGTCCTGATCACCGTTAGGATGATGAAGCTAGCGTTACAAACCAGTTGCCATGTTGCAAATTCAGAATTTTCCACTTCAAATCACCAGCAGAGCCCGCAGAAAAAATAGGAAACTTTTTATTTCCCATCAAGTATCTACTACACACACATTAGTTTTTTAATTCTTAATTCTTAATCTAAGGTTAGTGATGGTACTGACAGCGACTGTTCTTG
Source organism: Trinorchestia longiramus (assembly GCA_006783055.1). Classification (NCBI taxonomy): domain Eukaryota; kingdom Metazoa; phylum Arthropoda; class Malacostraca; order Amphipoda; family Talitridae; genus Trinorchestia; species Trinorchestia longiramus. The sequence continues at coordinate 33,631 of VCRD01005234.1, forward strand.
TAGTCATATGTGGTGACATGAGGTAAAGGCTCGTACAGACACGTAGAAAGGAGCTAGAAGTTTGAAAAAATACTCAGTTTAATCATTCAGTCAACCAATCCTTGTTGACTTCTACGTCACTAGCAGGAGAAATTTGAGTGGCACGTGAAAACTCGAACCAGGGATCAGCGTAGTACAAACACAGGCCGTTAACCACTCGACAGATACAAATTTTCAAGAGAGTATACGAATACAAGCCCATCTGTGCAGTTTTATTGTATACGTGAGAATAAAATCGAAGGCAGAATAGAAAAGAATCATGCACTGGAAACGAGCCGTTTGGCCCCTTCATGAGTTGCTACTCAAGTCCCATGCCGTCCAGACTTGACTACGGGTAGCAATAGTCGCAATTGGAATATGTCACAACTATCCTAACCCAATGTCCAATAAAGAGAGCCAAAGTTTCCTGAAAAATACATCGTCTTTAAGTGGTGCTTTAAATATTTTTTATCACACTATGTCTAACTCACATAGTGAATTAATTGTATTATTTAAACTCGTTCGTAGAAGATCAAGTTGTTGAAATTTTTTTCGAATAATTTTTTTTTGTGACTTTATCAGGTTCAAATAAAGAGTATGCGGGATGACCAGGGTTGAATCCTTATGAATTCAGTATAAATCGTAGTTATAATTGTGACAACCAATTCAAGAAGACTTAGTATTTAGATGATATCTGTTAAGAACAATATTAAAAATGCAAGCCAAAGAGTAAAGAGGAAAAACAAAACCTCCATCGATGCACCAGGGTAATTGCAGAGCTTTTTAGGGTAATTTCACAGCTGCTTTAAGGTAGAAAGTTGGATGCTCGTTTGGGCTTCAGGCCTGCATCATTAGCTCATCCAGTGGGCTGCAGTCAGGTAAAGGTAAACGCTCAGTTGGGTTCAAGCTGTAGGTGCGCAAGTGTGTCATGTGAAGGCTAATGTTTGTGTGACTTGATTCTTTCTTGGAAGCGATCGGTCACGGCCAACAACTTTCCAGAACCAATTGCAGCCCGCGTATAACCCAGGAAATTGTCACTCTGGGTTATAACCCAGGAAATTGTCAGCCCAGTTATGAATATCAATACCCCGATCAGATTATAAAGCCAATTGTTTAAAACGGAAACTCTTGGCCGGCCTGATGACACCTGTAGCAGTGCCACGAGGTGAAGCACGAGCAAATAAGAACAGTTAGTTGCAGTCCAGGCTGTCATTTGAAAGCTTAATAGGTGTTCAGTGCGACATGATTTTGTTCATTACAGAATATTTTTTGGGTAGTGTTAGTTACTGAGATTCGATACCGCGGTAATATGTTGCTTTATTTACTGTGTGGCCAAGTATTCAGAACTGAGGTTTGTTTGGGTTGTAGGCACGTGTGGTCCAAAGTTTTGCACATAGACATTCACAGTACGTGTCCTACAAAGATTTACCTGCTTATCTTTCTGTAAAACAAGAGTTAGACGAAACGTGAGATAATTTTTGTCCATGAGTTGCATAATGTGTTTATCTATTACAGTAACTATAGTTTTTGGTCTCCATCAAAATTGGAGTACTTTCTTCAGGGCATTCATGGTGTGACTTGTAGTTCAAATTAAGCCTGTAATTTAACAAGTTTGTTGCGATTGCCTGATTGGTGTAAAACTTCACTTTGTACGCATAGTCACTAGAAGGATCTGAAAAGGTTACAGAACCTAACCTAAGTGACCCACCGGTGGGTCGTGTCGCAACAAACGTGTTAAGTTTGCTAACTAACCCCTCGTTTGAATTTCCCCTAACCTAAATTGAAGGGTGAACAGCACTAGTAGACTACTTGCATTTTTTCCCACGGGAAAAAATGCAAGTAGTCCATTAGTGCTGTTCACCCTTCATATAATAAACCACTGGATCGTAATCGCCTCTGTCAGCGCTGTGTTAGCGACAGCACGGGAGTGGACTACTTGCATTTTTTCCTGTGGAAAATATATTATATTTACCACAGGAAAAAATGCAAGTAGTCCACTAGTGCTGTCCACCCTTCAATTACTTGTTCACCCTCCCCCTCGTCGCTTACGCTTCCTTATTCAGGACCCATGAATTTATGCAATGAAATGCATATAAAAGGACATATTGAACTCGTACTCGATTCTAGAATGCCTCTTGAACATTTTATTTGGAAGAAATAGTGCATCCTAAGGTGTGTGGCTGGTGTTAAGTGGGCTTAGGTGTAGCTAGAATGTGTGTTCTGCATCATAAATTGTGTAGAAAAATGGTTTTCTCCATTAATATATAAAAAGTTGTTTTTGAAAAAATGTTGAATTGACAAATTTCTGTGGAATTGCTTGGGCGAAAATATCTAATAAACAGATTTCTGCAAAGTTTCTTTTGCGGAAATTTATAATAAACAAATTTTTATAAAATTGGCTGAGCAAATGAATTATTAAATGAATCACTAAATGAAACTAAATGAATGTGACTGTAGAGGTTCATTTAAATTCATATGTCCATACTAAATGCATAATTGTAATTCGTTCTTTATTTATAAGAAATTGATGACTTATTTCAATTCGAATGTTCTTATTACATATTTCATGATATAAATTCATTTCTTAATAGTTAATAAGGTAAATTAAACCCTCGTGAGTGTAGTAATTGTTGAATTTTGCATACAGTTACTGGGTAAATTAATTCAATTCCACAAATAATTTGTTATTTAATTGATCATTTAATATGATATTAAACTAGTTACTTACCTATTACTTAATTGCTCGAACGTGAAATCTCTAACCTGCTCTTGAGTTGATTGATCAATAACGTGTAGGTGCTTCCCTAACGTGCTTCTCTAATGTGTTTCTCAGCAGAGAAATAGACTGAAACATAACGCCTTGGTTTGACAGCTTATGCGGGTGCGGCAATATAACTTCCTTTTTTGAAAGGAACTTCCTTTTTTGAAAGGAACTTCCTTTTTTGAAAGAACTTCCTTTTTTGAAAGGAACTTCCTTTTTTGAAAGGAACTTCCTTTTTTGAAAGGAACTTCCTTTTTTGAAAGGAACTTCCTTTTT
>VCRD01005235.1:0-25690 GCA_006783055.1 Trinorchestia longiramus
GTGGAGGTGGTGGAAATGGTGGAGGTAAAGGTATTGGTGGTGGTGGAGGTGATGGAGTGTAAAGTGCGGTAAAGAGAGGGTTATTTCAGATGTGAGTGACGGTATAGAGGCCACAGATGAAGGATGCATTGGGATGTATGAGTGGAAATTTATAAATGGAGCTTATTGAGTGAGACCACTACTATTACCAATATACTTCTGATTTAACACTACAGATGCATTGATTCTTGATGTATTCAATATCAAGTATCGGTTTGCAGAATGCGTTAAAATTAAATAAATCAAAGGAACTATATACTTAATTCATGTCCTATAACCTACGCGTCTTTCTTCTATGAAAAGAACGATTAGTATACAATTATCACTCTCTTCCGTCCAACTCTCCCAAGTTCTCCATCCTTTTCATTGCATTTTTCCCCTCCCTCAATCACTGTACTTTTTAATCATTACTAAGACAAGGTGTCCTATTAGTATCCCTTCCACGCAAAGCTTAGAGCAGAAGTCAGTACTGGACAAATGGTGTTCTTTAGTCGGAAGCAAAGATTGACCGTAACATAGGTTCCATCGTGACGTAAAATGAAGGATATTTTCTGAAGAATATGAGGCTCTGTAGAGCGGCTTAGCAGTTACACATTTTGCAGCTGAAAGCTGAGTTTAGGATGTCGTAAAATTGAACGGTGTCATAGAGAAAATGTGAGTCTTTTGGTCTCATTTGAAAAGTTGCTGCAGTTAACATATCCAGTTGTAATTGGGCAGGTTCGCACGGAGCCTTCAAGTTCTTTAGTTCTTTCTTTTGCTCGATTAAAACTGAAATGCAATTAAGAAAAAGAACATTTAAAAACTTCTTACTTCTATAGTGAAATGTTCGACAACCTTTAATGAATTAAATGTTTACAGAAAAATGTGCATAGGGACTACGACCTATTCGTGCATGACTATAAATCTAAACATGTGTGTAAAAATAAACATGCATTTATGTATATTGCTGTACAAACACACATATACTTGTTGTGCTCCTTTGAACTCCATGCACCATCTATGCATCTTGAAAATAATTGTACTTTTACGTTATCTTGGACGTCCTACCAGAACGTCTTGCGTCCCTCAAGCATCGTTATGATGCACTTTAAATTTTAGAGCCCTTTAACTTACTATTTTTCTACCCTGAGTCACCTGATGTTACACTCGACCATAAAATCAACATGCTTATATAATCATCGATATTTTTAAAACCAGAAATGAAATAATATTCGCGCTATCTTACTCTCATCTAATATGCCCTTACGACCCCGTTTTTCAAGATGAATCAAATCAGGCCTGGGGATGTTAATTTCCTGTCATCAATAATTATTGATCAAACCAGTTTCATTTCTGCGGGTTTTTAAACGTTCTCGCAGCCCTGCAGAAGTACGCATCACTCTTTATGAGTTGATGTTTCAAATATCCTTTTTGGCACGGCCGAGTTTAGGCAGGTGCTTCAAATTCGGCATTTGAGTCAACAATTCTACAAGGCTCTTTTCAATGCCCGTCACTTTTATAAAATTTTAGCTTCTATGAGTTATCTTCGTATTTTCCTGGAGCAGGAAAACTAATGACGGATAAAGATATGAAAATATTGCAATTATGGAAGTTTCTCGTCCAACATGACTGATCTGGTTCAATAAACGAGGTGATTTTTCTGAGACTTGAATGCGTCGCTGGAGGAAAGACCATCAAAATAGTCTTTATGAAAGCAGATTTTTTGCCGCAGAAATGCTAGAAAAAATTTCCAAAGATTCTTACGAATTTTGTGATAAAAAATTACAGGCACAGTTGACCATTAGGTTTTATTGACGGTTCACCTTCAAAAAGATGACTTCATGCTTCTAAAAATAATGAAAATGAATTACTGTAAAGAGTGCTTTTAGGGTGAAGATAAATCATAGAAAAGATAGAGAAAAATTAATGTTCACTGTTCGGAAAGGTAGAGCTGTAAAAATGTATATAAATGTCTATTTAGCATTAGCTAGTGATAGCTGAAGAGTGTAAAATAAAATGAAGGGTCAATTTAGTGAAAGATTGCATAGTCAAAATCATGAAACTAGTCTTTGACTATTTAATGAGAGTTAAAAAAAAGCTTCAGAGAGAAAGTAATTAAAAATGCTAGTATAAAGTTAAAATCAAAGTCAAACTTCCTAACCAAATTTACTTAATTTCCGTGATGTCATCTTCCATTTCCATCCGACACACCACACTTTTTCTACTTCGACATTTTGGAATTTGCCGTTGGGTGTTTGCATTTTTTTACTTGATATTCGAATGAAGAAAGTAAGGAGACGTGGAATTATTCTCAGAACGTTTTACATACTCCTGTCTTGTTCATCAATAACACACTCCTGCCTTGTTCATCAATAACACACTCGTGTCTTGTTCATCAATAACATAGTCCTATTTTGTTCATCAATAACATACTCATTTCATGATCAGGAGTGAATCAATAACATGAGAATCAAACATGTCACAACATTTCAGACCTCCAGAAGTACAATGGTATACTCATCGTCCGAGCACGATTTAATCTAAAAATGCTATATTTTACTTAAATTTTTGCTGCTCTTTATAAGTTGGAATTTTGAAAAAGTTGCAAAAATGTATGCTGGTCAAGATAAGTTGACACCTTTATTTATCACATCATCGTGCCTTTTAGTCAAGCTTAACATGTTAAAAACGTTAGAAGTTTCCCACCGAAAGAAGGGCGACAATATCAATATTCCACGCACTGTTACGGTCTGAATAAATCAATACGCCTCAATATATGTGTATGAGGCAAACACACGTACGGTTCATAGCTAAAAACAAATATTTGTTCAGCTGATCACTCGGCACCTTAAAAGCTCTATCTATATCCCGTGCTAAATATTGAGAGCTCTTTAAGAGTCTCTTCTGAGTTTCCTGTCTAGCAGACGTCATAAGTAGACAGCATCTGTCATCAACTGCCAAAACTAGGAAGGATCTCAGAGTACTGTCTTGAACGATGATCCCGTCTCAAGTTCCTTTAAAGAAGCACTTCTTCGTGAAGCTTGAAATGTGTTCATTTTGCAGAATAAGAAATTTATCAACTAAAGGTGTTATAACGAATAGATCGCGCCGGCATTCTTCGTTGGTTGAATTTCTTGGCCGTATTTCCTTCTTTACAGAAATCTATACTATTCATAACAACCTACTTCTATTTAATCTATCAATTATCCATTAGTTAGCTGAGACTTGAGCTTTAATTAACTCTCTTCATTCTCATTTTCCAATTAAAAAAGTAATCCTATATTCAAGTATGCTTGCATCGCGTGCTTCTACATAAGCCTTCTTCAGTTCATATTTTTATCACTGAAAGAAATGCGAGTATTTTTGACAAACCCTCAGGCTTCAAATAAAGTTAAAATCAAGAATAATAGATGGTATATTTTTCTGTAGCGTCGAGTGGTCTGAGGTGACGCTCTAACAAAACCCAGAGTTATTAAGCTTTTAATTCAATTCTCGATGAAATTCTCCCTCTTATTTTTTACTCCACTCTATGACCCTCTTAGAACTGACAGACGATGGTGGGTTGTAGAAACACGTAGGTCTAATACTTTGTACTGAAATTATAAAAAAAACATCGGAAGCACTTCGCGTTTCAGTGTTATTCGATATTTATCATAGAAGTTCTTTAACAATTTCGATCAGACTTTTTCTCAGCCAAGTTTTGATGGTAATGTCTTCATTAGCCCATAGGTAAGACAAGTTTTCCAAATTAGGAATATATTTATCGCATAAATATGTTTTTTACAGCTGGGACAAATATATCCCATTACGATAGAAAGGGTTAGAACAACACATTTTCAATCGCTTATGGAATTGTGTTTAACATGACTTAAAATTTCTTGGAATTAGACGCTGAAAAAATAATTTTTATGAATTCCACGAAGCGATATTGAAACATATTGCTACATTTATTGTTAAAAAATTCATGTAAATGAGAAACTTGTATAATGGACTCTAATATTCTCCACTTTCAAGTGGTGCTTTGATTCTTTGAACAATGCAACGCATTCATTCGTGATTTTGAAACATTTTTCTCCAAAAGAGTGCCATGTAAATGTTCATAGAACGAGAAAACCTGTTTGGCATTCGTAGAAGTGAAGGATTGCACAAACACGGTCAGTGTTGACAACTAGCAATACTTCCAAGAAGCTTGTACAGCTTGTGTTCGTTCCACGATGATCAAATTGTTCCCGCGTTTCAACAGGATATTTCTTTAATTGTGTTCCTAACTTTGAAGTGTTATTGATGATATCTTGTTTCCCTAACTTCCTTTAAAAATCAAGTGAAAATTTTCGCCTCATTTTGTCATGAGATGTTCCCCTGATGCTCAAATTGTTCCCTCGTTTTACAGGATATTCCTTTAATTACATTCCTCTTTTAAGTGTGTGTTATTGGTGCTATCTTGTTTCCCCTACTTCCTTTAAAAATCAAGTGAAAATTTTCGCCTCATTTCGTAATGAGATGACGATTTGAAGATAGCCGAGACGCGAACAGAAATACCGGAGACAGAGATACCAAAATTCATATTAATATCTATCCAGTTACTTAAAACTGCTTTAGCAAAAGACACTTCGTTGAGCCTCGTCGATTTAGACAAGGCATTTAATTTTATAAGTCACAGATCAAGTTATTGTATTCTGTTGCATGGAAACAGCTTCTTAGTTCAAACACCGCAACGTCGTCATATTTTTCAGAATTTTGTTTCATGACGTGTGAGTGCTGCGAGTCAGGGATGATGCATTATCCTACAATATTTTTGTGTCCATAAATTATTTTTATAAATACTTCTGATTATTCTATGCTCCCTTAGATCCTTCTATATTCATCTATATTCCCTAATATTCTTCTACATTCTTCTGCACTAATTTAGAATTTTCTATTATCTCACATTCTTTCATGTCCTTCGAGTTTCATCTAAATTCTTCTTTATTCCTGCACATTGGATGTTATTCCCAAAACCGACTAATTTTCACTATATTGTACGACATTCTTCTATATTTTTCTGTATGCTTGAAATCTGCACTTGTACATCAAAACTGAACGAAATGTGATGCTTACAAATTCAGTAAAGCAAAGAAACAAGCATGTGTTTTCATAGCAGTTGATGAAATACATTTTACTGTAGCTAAATCTTCACCAGGATACGCTTCCGTGTTTGTGAGTGGATTTAAATGCTGTAAATCGTGCATGGGGAATTCCCTCGCAATGGTGCATGAATTAAGACCCTTGACTGCATGTGCTGACTCGCTTCTAACGTATGCACGTGTATTCAGGGGGCAGATATAAAACGTACGTTCTCGTACATCATTGAATGGTGGTCGTAACATCAGTGGTAAGTGCTCGTACTCTTTATGCCCTCATTGTAGATCAATTGTGAATGGGTGAGTGTATAATTTGAACGTATAAGATTGATTATCTATTGCTCATGATTATAGCTTGATATGAAGAACGAGAGTGGGTTAAAAATATTGCGTTTGTTTCAGCGATGGGAATTTATGCCGGGGAAAGTTAATGAAGAAACGTACGAGTTCTGTACGCAAGAGAAGAAGTCTTAAATCTGGACGAGGGTTGAGTAACACGTTGTGGATGTAGCGTAAAAATTGATACAGTTACCAGTTAGCTGAGGATTGTTTTGAGCGGGTGTAGTTTTGAATTCTAAAGACTACGAAGAAGTAATTCTTTGTTGTGAATAAAGATTTTTCAATTCTGCTCCCAGCTGCAGGTAAGTTTCCGCAGAAACTGGGGAGTCTCTGTTTGAACTGAAGTATTTTACCTTCTTTAGGGCGCCGAAGAATATTTAAGGCATTTCCGTAGCACGAATAAAGGTCTTAAATATTCGTAGCACAGTTCGCTACTGAAATCAAGAAAGAGGTAAAGATGCAGGACTTGCTGACTTTCCAAGTGCCAAGGATGCATTTCAGAGAAGAAGTGGTCTTAGATAGAGAACGCATTCATTGCGACCAAGGAACTTGAAAATAATAATAATTTTATGTCATAAGAAAACGGATAGATTTCCTTCATATATCAAACGGAAACGGAAGGATTTCCTTCGTTCAACAAGCAGAAACTGAAAGATTTAATTCGATCATAAAACAGAAACGGAAAGATTTCCTTCAATCATTAAACGGAAACGGAGGGATTTCCTGCATTCATCAAACGAAAACAGAAAGATTTCATTCAATCATAAAACAGGAAAATTTACGAACATTGTTAAAGATAACTTATCAAATTCGTTCACAGTTATTGCAAATCCTGTTCCATTGTGAAATCTAGAATATATGTTTCACCTATTTTTTATCTCTAAATAAACTAATATTTGAACACAGATGACAACGATGAAGTTTTGAGCTTGGGTTTTCAACAGAAAATCAGCAAAATGAAGAAGTTATTTTCCCGTTCCAGAAAGAAAAAACTGAAATCCTTTTTTAAGTTCCGTTTGGGTCGAGCGACTCACGAGCAAAAAACAACTTTCTTTTATTTCCAGGACACTGACTGGTTCGTAATTTTGAAGAGATTATAATTAACAGGATTTTTCAGTTTCATATGTTGTTAATCAGTAACAGCTCACAATCACGCCGACCACAAAATCGAAAACAGTTGTCCGAGTGTGTTCCAGCAATGAGTTTTTTATTGAAGTTTGGCTTCTAAAGTTTTATAAAATTTTGATCCAATAAATTTTTCTTATAACGTATCAGTACAGTAAACAAACAAAACAAAAACGTATATTTCCAATAAAGTTGGTACATAAGAAATGTAACATCATTGGTTTTTAACATTTCTTGTGACAGAGCAAAAGCTCTTTGAGTACATAGAGAATGCACATAATTAAGACAGCGGCAGGAAAATATTTAATGCATGGCAAATACAACGAATAACATTTTTAAAGAACACATTTGGCACAGTAAATTGCTCACTGTGGTGATCAGGAGAAAAACTCAAGGTCTAGCTCGGCTAATAACGAACAAATGCATAAAAAAGGCATCTTGAAAAATTTGATATCATCCCTCAAGTCATGTTTTGCCTTTGGCTGTTCTAGGTGCGAATTTCTGAACAACAAAAATGAGCATTGCGAACCATACACACGCATATGTTGTGTTGTTGTATGTCTCTAGATATGTTGTGCTGTTAAATGTTTCTAGATATGTTGTGTTGTTGTATGTCTCTAGATATGTTGTGTAGTTATATGTCTCTAGATATGTTGTGTTGTTAAATGTTTCTAGATATGTTTTGTTGTTAAATGTTTCTAGATATGTTGTGCTGTTAAATGTTTCTAGATATGTTGTGTTGTTAAATGTTTCTAGATATGTTGTGTTGTTAAATGTCTCTAGATATGTTGTGCTGTTAAATGTTTCTAGGTATGTTTCGTTGTTAAATGTTTCTAGATATGTTGTGTTGTTAAATGTTTCTAGATATGTTGTGTTGTTAAATGTTTCTAGATATGTTGTGTTGTTAAATGTTTCTAGATATGTTGTGTTGTTAAATGTTTCTAGATATGTTGTGTTGTTAAATGTTTCTAGATATGTTGTGTTGTTAAATGTTTCTAGATATGTTCTGTTGTTAAATGTTTCTAGATATGTTGTGTTGGTAAATGTTTCTAGATATGTTCTGTTGTTATATGTTTCTAGATATATTTTGTTGTTATATGTTTCTGCATATGTTGTGCAGAATGTCTGAAGCGATAATAGTGATACGAAATTTTAATAATTTGGAGTTTTGTGAATTGTAAAGCATAATTGGTAGACAGTGAAATTAGAGATGAATTATAAATAATTTTAACTCGTAAAGTACGTGATCTTAAATAAAATACGTACGTTACCTTAATAAAATAAACAAGTTTCCTTAATGAAATAAGCACATCTCCTTAAATGACTTGCACCGTCAGGTGACCTAAATTTAGAACCTGCTGGATAAGCGACCTGTTTATCGTAAACCTGCCTATAAGGAAGCTTTGACTATGTATAAACTTAAACCATACTGGGGCATAAAATAAGTCCGAATAGAACTATTGAAAAATGAAATACAAATGAACTTGAATAAATATATAAGAAAATAAAGTTGCATGACTATTGAAACATTTGATGCGTGGAATAACGAGAAAAACACAATTAACGGTCTCAAACTTTTTCTATAAAATCTACAAACTCATTCAAGTAATACAACAATCAAGGGAATGATTTGTTGGGATTTTTCATTGATAATTAAGCATGGTAAATGAACATTAACACAAGCGTTTGCATTTCTTAACACGATGCGGAACCGTGTACTCTGAACCACAATTGAATTAGTACAGAATGTATTTCAGGCGAGTTTTAACTAAATTCTTTCCTTAAGAATAATTACGTATTCTTTAAAGCTGTCTTTGTTTTATTCATTCAGTCGATAAGCGCACACTTCTTAAATCTTTTTAATTTAATATATTTTTAACATGTGTTTTCGCAAGTTTAAATAAATGTTTTTTCCCCAATGAACGCACATTCCATTAAGTTAATTTTCTAGCTTCATTTTCACCAGTAAACGCAAATTCCTCATATGTCTTAATTAATCCCTTTTTCACCAATAAATGCTCATTTTTCAAATCAGTTTAATAATTCGTAATTGATCAATAATATAGATAGTATTGTCTTTGATTGAGTTGCAGTGAGAGTTAACAACGTCGCCCCTCACCTCTACCGTCATGAAGCTTACATTTAAAATGAATATTTTCAGATCTTAAAGGCAAAAACTTTTAGTAAAAACTAAAATGGTGTCCGTAAACTTTTAAAAGGCCTTCAAAATCAGCAGTTCTAAATCGTACGTTTTTTCTTTTAAAAATAGGAAACTGCATGTAAAGGTTGATGTTATTAAAGATTCAAAACAACATTTTTTACCAAATAAGACAAGTAAGTGTAAGTTTTCTTGGAGCAATATTTTTCCTTATATGAAAAAACTTTCGTACATGTACAAAACTACAATTCTAATGAGACACGAGTACACATTATCCACTTGAGATGACACTTTGTAATCTCATTTATTAGATAACTGACAATTTTTAGGAGCCCGTAGAAAAAATCTGAAAATCGTTTTCTTGGACCCACCTTAGTGTGTACAAAAGCAATGGGCCGCACCTCCAAACCTCCAGTGCAAAAAATAAAGCTAGACGAGTACTTTGGACCTTACCCAGCTCATGTACATAACACTGATTGGAGTGTGAAGTCCTGCGGCACCAAACACATGAAAAAATCGTCTGGAGTTCATGAATACACAAGCAAACTTGTGTGTGCTCATGCTTTACACAGATATAACAAGATGAAAAACGGGGTTGATTTTTTACTTTTTTTAGTCTACAATTGAAATGACTGACGGGATTTTTAACTTGAATAACTGACGTTATTTTTAATTTGAATGACCAACGTTATTTTTAATTCAAGTGACACGGTTGACAAATCAGGAGCACAGTGAAATTTTAAACAACGCTTGTGCGTAAAGTATGGTTCTTAAAGTTTCTTATTTCCCTCATACTTTCGTTTGGAGAATTGGAAACATTCCAGTAATTTTTTTCATCAAGGGTTTCCCTTTATTTCAAAAATGATCATCATGAAGTATTAGTTACCTTCCTAGCGTGTAAATCAATGGTTATGTCAAAATGATATTAAGTCACCAACTATAATAAGTTGAGAGGTCAAGCGTATTTCTCACTGAAGGGAGTATTTCTCTTAATGAGCTTTATTAACGTAGACTCAAAATACTCTAAATTATGCTGAGTTGACCAATGTATTATGCTCCACAGCTGCCACAGCTGATCAGTGGACCGATGTATTATGCTTTGCAGCTGATCAGTGGGCCGATGTATTATGCTTTGCAGCTGATCAGTGGGCCGATGTATTATGCTTTGCAGCTGATCAGTGGGCCGATGTATTATGCTTTGCAGCTGATCAGTGGACCGATGTATCATACTTTGCAGCTGATCAGTGAACCGATGTATCATGCTTTGCAGCTGATCAGTGAACCGATGTATTATGCTTTGCAGCTGATCAGTGGGCCGATGTATCATGCTTTGCAGCTGATCAGTGAACCGATGTATTATGCTTTGCAGCGGATCAGTGGGCCGATGTATTATGTTTTGCAGCTGATCAGTGGACCGATGTATTATGTTTTGCAGAGGATCAGTGGCATGGTGTGTATTTTCATCATGAGTATAAAGGCAATGCAGCTGTCAAAGAGCCCAAAAAAAGTATATTTTATGATGTTGTGGAGTTGACAGCAGAGATTTAGTGTAGTTAGATTCTGACAGTCACTCAAATATGTGGTCAGAAATTGGTAAAAATGGGAGTTTTTGAATCAGAATTTCTCGTTTTAAAGAAAATAATTGTATTTTTCCAGGTTATTTCGGGGATTGCAAACACTTTGTTCATTATGAACGATAGTTTCATGTGTATTCAAACATATGTAAATCTTTAAAAGAATAAGTTTTATTCTGGTTAACTTTTCTGGCAAAAATGATGCAAAGTAATTCAGAAATCTGGCATATTAATAGTAAACCTTAATTTAAAAAATCATATTTCCCTACAAAACTGTAAATATATATTTTGTAAATGTTTTTTCGAAGTGAAAAAAGAAATTAATGCTTAAAGTCAACATTTATTGATTACAGTTCTTTATAAGAAATAATAAATGCACATCACAAATAATAACTCTACCCTACAGTTCTTTTACTTGTTCAACTTCTGAGCCAAGTTGAAAATCATTTAATCGTGCCTCCTAACACCACTAAAGGCGAACATTTTGGTGAATTCCATAATTTTTATTATGAATTTCACGGAACATGCATATTTTTGTAGCGTCAGGACACTGTTTACAGACATACGCCATGATTTTTATGTAACAAGCTCCTCACAAATCTTGGGCAAACACAAAGCTTTCAAGGACAGTACTTCAAAGTTGCATAAGCTGTTGCGTCAGCCAAACACGACACAGGTCTCAAACACGGCTTAGGTCTCAAACACGGCTTAGGTCTCAAACACGGCGTAGGCTTCAAACATGGTGTAGGTCCCAGATACGGCGTGAGTCTCAAACTCGACTTAGGTCTCAAACACAGCTTAGGTCTCAAACACGGCGTAGGTCTCAAACACGGCGTAGGTCTCAAACACGGCGTAGGTCTCAAACACGGTGTAGGTCTCAAACACAGCATAGGTTTCAAACACGGCGTAGGTCTCAAATACAGCATAGGTCTCAAACACGGTTTAGGTCTCAAACACGGCATAGGTTTCAAACACGGCGTAGGTCTCAAGGTCCACTGAACAGCAAAGTCCAAGATCTCGTCGATGATTTGCAAGGCAGTGCAAACAAACAAAATGATACTGCACTTCCGAGCAGTCCTGCTGCTGCGCACATCCTTGGCCCCGGAAAAACGAACTTGGGGCGAGATGTGACCGCAAAAAACTGGAAAACCCGACAGGCAGGAAGCAAAAAACCCAAACCGACCGGGGATGGAAAACTGAAATTCGTCCCCAGGCGAAAATGAAAAATGACAATTTTTTATTGACTCACTGGTGTAATTACTGAATGTGTGTGTGCGTGATGGACTATTGAATATGGATTGATTATTATTTAAAGTGCATGAAAAATAGTGCAGTCAGTGTTGCTTGCACACACAGGAGATTGCAGTATGCAGTTCATAGTTTACAACTTGCAGTTACGCAATATAACTCTGATTCCCTGGTTCTAGAATTTCGAATTCAATAGTACTAAATACTATGAAATATAGGAACAATTTCAAACCGAAAACTTTCAGCAAATACGAGAATGGGAGAGCAAAGCTTCTAAATTTCCTTGCATCCTAAATTTGATCTCAAAAAATGTTAATAATTTAGTAATTTTGCTGCAAAAAATTTCTTCACTCTGCACACGGGTAAACTGCGTAAATTTTATTTTCTTAATCCACTACAAAGTCTTGCTGTCAAAGGAGGTGACAGACATCGGTTGAAAAATAAATGTAATAATATAAAACAAACACTCATACTCAAACATATTTAGCTTAGATTATTAAATTAGGTATCGTGGCTTGTATGCTGTCCTTAAACTCACTCAATTGAAAGATGGGATGAAACCTGTTCAATTTTTCATTATATTTCTATTATTAAGCTTATTTGAACCATATTTACATGTATTTGAAAAACCTGCAGTATTTTAGTTTGATGAACTTTTGGGGATTATTTAGATATGAGGCTTCAGATGAAGGAGTAGAGAAATTACAAGAAGACAATCGCTGGCGTGAAAAAAGTGATGTAGAAGCCATCGTATTTTGTAAATATGCCTACAAAAGTTCGTTACCTAGCAAAATTGAATGTCATAATGCTCTTTGCTGGTCATGTAAGCATGGATTCTATTCATCCATGTAGGGATGTCTTGTAGTTCAGCCGTGAATCTTATTCTGAGGCAACCACTACTGTTATTCAGTAACAGCCACTGCTGTTATTCTGTGGCAGCCACTGCTGTTATTCTGTGGCAGCCACTGCTGTTATTCTGTGGCAGCCACTGCTGTTATTCTGTAACAGCCACTGCTGTTATTTTGTAACAGCCACTGCTGTTATTCTGTAACAGCCACTGCTGTTATTCTGAGGCAGCCACTGCTGTTATTCTGTAACAGCCACTGCTGTTATTCTGTGGCAGCCACTACTGTTATTCTATAACAGCCACTACTGTTATTCTGAGGCAGCCACTGCTGTTTTTCTGTAACAGCCACTGCTGTTATTCTGTAACAGCCACTGCTGTTATTCTGTAAGTTTCAGCGACACTCAGAGAAAAAGATGGTCAGTGTTCTACGTCCAGGAATAAGTACTGGAATTATCTCAGCCTTCTCTCAAGTATAATAAGGTGTTTCTGTTCTTTATATTCCAGTTTCTTGGGCTGGAATTCCATTACAGATCAAAGAATTCAATTCCCGACGCCCAGCTGTCGTCAAGTTTCTCCACAAGTTGATCTTTGGGACTCTGTATTGGAACTCTAACTCAAGAAACTGAATAATGGAAGGCAGAGTTTATTTGTGGTCCCTGTTACAAAAATTACTATTTGATGTATGGAAAGCATAAGTCAATGACTATACTAGATAAATTTTGAGATTTCTGATGAAAGAGTCAGCGTCTTACTAATGCTGCTCAGCATCCAACGGCCGGTACCCACGTCAGGTACACCTGACAGGTACCACGTACATATGACGGGTGCCGTCTACCCTCACATTATTTAAGTAAATCAAGATATCACTCTCAGTCATATTACCTTCAGAAATATATGTTTATATATGTATAAATATGTATATATATATATATATATATATATATATATATATATATATATATATATATATATATATATATATATATATACATATGTAGATATTACTCGCAGGTCATTAATCTTTGTAGGTAAAGACATCACCCTCAGGCCTATTGTCCGTCAAAAAATATATAAATACATTTTCCTACAAATATGTACACAATGTCAGTTATATTACCGTTTTGAAGATGTGTTTATTACCCTCAGGTCATTCATGAAAGTGAAGATGTCCCTGTCATGAATATTACCCTAAGGAATATACATGCATTTATTTCTGAGGTATATGTAGTATGAAGATAGATATTTCTTTCATTTATACTGCCCTCACGCATACAGTAAACATTACTCGCAGGTAATTCATGCGAGTGATAACATGTGCGACATACTGGTTTAGTGTTGTAAGGATTTTGAAATTTCTACCTGTGATTTTGTGAGAAATAGTAAATTGAACGTTGTTTTAATTTTCTGGATAAAAAACTGACGACAGAGAGGAGAGGTTGATCGAAAATTCGATATGAATAATGGAAATCTTATTCACGCTTGCTGCTGAATCAAAAGAGTAAAGATCTAAAAAATTCTGGAAGAGAGGAAAATACTTGAACAGAGGTCAAGACAGAGTTCGAAGAAGGGAAATTTTGGAATGAATTACAGCATTTTACTTTAACTGGAAATTAGGATAAACAAAACTATGTGTGCGCTGATATTGTAAACAGGATTGTCTTCCATGAAGTGATAAATTTACTTTAACCTTTTACCAAGTACAGTTCTTCCTGACACAAGAAATGCACCACAAGCACACGCTGTTTATTGGCTGATCGCTCTGCCAGCATCGTCTAAACAAGCAGAACTGTAACGTGTTCTCGGAGATTGGTAACTGTTGAGTTCAGTGCTGGGCTCATGAACACCTTAATTTATGTTTTAGAACACTCTCTTAAAAGAGGCTATCAGTGTCCTTTTGGTTGTTAAAGAATTCGAATCTGTAAGGACTATGTTTTTGCGTCATTTTTGTGTCAGCAATATTGATGAAATTGGGGACACATCTACAATGCTCATCTAACAACTTACATTCAATTTTTTGTCCACCGAAAATTTGAGATTTACTGACTGTGAACACATTATCACTTAAAAACCCTGCCCGCAATACGAGCTATTTTATTCAAGTTATTATTATTTCTAGTAATAAATAGCAAAAATATTTATTTTCAGGTATGTCAGTTCATGCTTATTACGTGAGCCACTCACAAGCAGCTACGAGGCAGCTGTATTCAGTTCTACAGCGTCGTTCGACATCTTTTTTCCTGCCAGTTTTACATACTTAATGTGAAGTGTATAGGCCTAACGAAACTCTTTGGTTTTTTACTTACATTTTTTCAGGTAATAATTGTTTATATTTTTAACACACAAGTAAAGATAGCTTAACGCTCAATCCAAATACACTGAAAGTTCCTTTTTTTTCCATCATTATTTTCATTATTCACAACTTGTAGTGCTTTTTTATCGTATTTCTTCCTTGTATTCTGTATGGCCCCGTTGTTTTCAGGATTTGACGTTTTCCTGCATACATAAACTGTTCAAATCTCAAATTATGATTTTAATTATGACAAATAACGAAATTTTAGTGTATTATGCCCCCGTGGCAGAGCATGTAACCAAAACGTTTGGGTCTTCCTGCGCCAGAAAAAAATTAATTCCCTCGGAAAAGGCGCAATAATTCTAACGTTATTGATTGTAACATGGAGTTTGGAGAAACATGGAGTATGGCGAGACATGGGGCAAGTAAACTTATATTTCTTATTTTAAATAAACTTTCAAGATATTTATTTTAAAGTTTACAACCTATTGAATAAGTAATAGCGTTGGGGTAAAACTTCACTGAAGCTCTTTTTACGTATACATTTACGTTTACAACAGCAGTCGTGATGATGATGAGTGCTATATTGCTTATTTATTCATTGATCATCAGTCAAATAGCTCTACTGACAAACCAAATTGTGATGAAACATGATGCATTAATCATTTAGTGATCATCAGGTTTTAGTACAATTTTTAGTTAGTTTGTAATCGAAGACATTAGCAATCCAAGTGTTCACTATGTGTGTCTCCATCTTGATGTTCGCTGGATTACGACATGTCACGACGGCTGCCACCCAATTCCAGAAAAGCTCTTAAACTTCCCGGCATCCAGGAAATTTCGTCTTTCTTTTGAGGCGGCATATTTGGCTCAAACTATTTCTTTATTAACAGCGCAGAATAAAAACCATCAAGACTCGCGCTGTTCAACTTTAGAAGAGGCGACAAAGAAAAACGGAAGCGTTCTCTCTGTTTTTTATTTTGGAATCGGAAATGTGACTCCATTCCGAGTATCGAGAGCTGAATGAGAATTTTGTAAGTTGTTAAGAGACCATACTTTCGAATATGAGCGATCCATGTTGTAAATATTATTTCTCATGACGTTTCATAAACGAGGTAAAAGAGCATTGTCTTCGACAATTCATTCGACAAAGAGCATAAATGTTAAAATTCATTCACGTCGCTTAGGTAGATTTTACAACAAATTAGTAGAATTTAGCATGGAAAAGATTTAATGAGTGAGATTGTACCTTCCTGAAGTATTCAATTGATGAATGTGGTTTGTAGTAACAAAATAATTAATAATAAAAACATTCAGGGCTACTTTGTCTTGAAATTATTTTCGTTTAGGGACTGCGTGAAAAGTGAACGATTTGCGTCATGATAATTGATTTCATTCGATGCTGAATGAAGACGTCGCTCAATATTTCAGCTTCAGACTAAACTTCAGACTGAGTTCATAGCAACAATATTGATGTAATCTGCAAACCAGATTTTGGGCTATGGGAGCATTTCGTAATGCACCAACAACTGCTGTTTTATTCATTTTCTATACCTCAAAAACATTCAACTCAATTAGCTATTAATCGTTTATTTTTCTCCTAGCCAAACTGATGAAGCTCATTTCTTTTCATATCAGGGCTTACTTCAGAAAGATTCACGCCACAATATTACATGAAAAATGTGAATAAGCATAAGCCTAGTTAGCGATACCGTATAATCCTCTTCAGTACTGTAAAAAAGAAATTATTTCCCGACTAAACCCAGACACATCCTCTCTGGAGACATCGTCTTGGCTCACGATGTCTACTGGTGGCATGGCACAGAGATGCCTCTATTTAGAATCTATAAAGATCAAATAATAAATTTTGGGGTTGTTTACGCTGTATCTCAGAGACGCTCATCTTATCGCTCTCAATGGCGCCTTCTCGCGACTCATCTATCGCTGAGAATTACTCATGATTTATCGATAAGAATAAATGAGTAACTCATGAGTGCTTACTCAGTATTTCGTGTGAATTATATAGCCACTTTTAGTCTCATTCTTCATTGTGTGTACACTTGTGTACGTCGTTGCCATGGCAAGCTTACATGCGTAATTCAGAGCTATAATCTCGACCTTGTAGAGTATGAGGTGAGCGAGTTCATTCTCTACATCGATTGGGTCCTCGTATTTGTGTACAAAATTATCTAATGGAGTCTAGGTACCGGGTTCACTTTCCTCAATGCGCTTTAAAAAAGAAAAAAATTATTTGTGCCTGGAAAAGTTTATTTATTTGCTATGCGTTTCAAAGGATATATTTTTCCCACGCGAAAGGCATACAAGAAAATACTAGCACCAGGTCTATTTATTTTGTGATGAATAGCTAAATGTTTGAGGCCCAGAAAAATATATTTATGTGCATTCTATATTTCAAAGAGCTCTTCTGTAATGTTTTTTTTCATTGACTCTCGCCACGAAAGCAATCAAGAGATGACGACAATTTTGATCTGGACATAAAATACGAAAACTATGAAGAGCAGAGCAGCCATAAAACTTGGAAAAATAGTAAAATATTGAAAAACCCTCCGAACTAAGGAACCATAAAATTAAAGAACCATAAAAGCATAAACTTTACATCCAGAAACATTCCAGAGATACAATTGACAACTTTTGTATGTATAGTGCAAAAATATGTTAAAAAGTACTGTACATACATGCATGCCTTTTTGGCATATGTATGTAATTAGAAAGTGTGTGTATGCCCTGAGTGCTTGGAACATTATGTACGAAGTATACGTGGATGTACCTGACAAAAACGCACACGCACGAGATACCCGTGTTTTGCTACGCTCAAATTTAATTCATGTCATCTCAAATTTAAGTAATTCCATGTCATGTGTCCAGAATTTATTGAGTTTTATTTTAAGTTAAATTTAATTTCATATACTGAACTCAGTTTTATCATAAATTAATCAAATCAAACAATGATTTTTGAATTTTTTGAGTCAAAATTGAACAGTTAAAACGTCCGTGAGGCTCCTGACTGAGACTATGCAATTCAAAGATTCATTGATTCCCAACTCCGTTGTGTGGTGGATCCGAGTGTCATGGTAGTCATAATAGTCATGGTAGTCATGGTAGTCATGATAGTCATGTTAGTCATGATAGTCATTTTAGTCATGATAGTCATGGTAGTCGTCATTAAAATAAGGGATGAACCCCAACAATGTTGAAAAATAACGATGTATGTTGACAATTTTGAAAATGAAACATAAAAATCCGTGTGCTAACGATATTGGCAGTAAATAGTATAATCATGTGTGCCAACAATTTGAAAATAAAATTTATAACTATGTCCTAACAATGACTATGCGCTGCACTGAGACTACAATAACAATGTTCCAAGTGATCTACAATGTGATTCAAAATCGAGAGGATGAAAGTCAAATGCGTTGTTACAAATTGTGTAAATGTATTCAGTAGATATATAAATGTGTTAAAAAGAGATGTGTTAGGATGTGTATACATGTATTTTTATCAGGTTAATGTTGTGTTGTTCCGAATGTGTATCATGAAACGAACAACGTGGAATGTAAGAATTACAACACGTGAGGTGCATAAATTAAGGGTTAACGTAGCATTACTGTAAATAAGGAAGGAACAAATAGTATTAAAAGAAGTAGAAGTGTTATAAAAGATTTTTTTCCTTGTTATCTACGATATTACGGGAGAAATCGTGAAAAGAACTCATCAACAATCAATCATTATGCAATATATCAATGTGCAATTAAAAGTAGTCAGAAAAAGCTTTTCCCTTTTTATATGCATTAATCTGATCATTTAATAATAAATTAGACATTGTTCGCCCATATATCTATACGTATCGCCACACAAGTTCATATATACCAGAACCTTCATCCATGGTTCCTACAACACATCAATGCAGAACGAAGCTCTAAAATAAAGGCAAGATCATAATTTAAAACAAACTTTAACATCTTTTCGTATTTTATGTAATTATCAAGAGCCGACTTTGAGCACACAAACTCCTGTTTTGAATAGCATCGTGTTAATATAATTTTCGCTCTTGAATACAAATCTATTTTCAAAAGTCAGCGATATTCTGTTGACTTTTTGTTTTAATTGGTACTCGTAATTTGGACTTAGGAATTAATTCCGATTTAACTTCCTACTCAGATTCTGGAGGTAGAAATAATTTACGCAGAAATTCAGCCCTGCATCTCATGTTAATGGTTAATATAAGCAACAAGGAGTACACATTTTGAATTAACCATAATATCATCTATTTTTAAAAGTAAATGAATTTATATTATACTTTAAAAATTGTTTAAGTTATTAATGTGTAAAACGTTCACGGCAGTTTTATGTGTTTCAGTCATTTATTTATGAACTGACAACATGAAAACATATATGATTTCTACGACCTTCATTATTCAGCTAAAATTACTAGTCTCTCCAGCGCGTAAGAAAAGTTAAACAGTCACGTCTGTTTCGTCAACTATATTTTAAAATCATTTAATTACCGATTAAATAAAAGGTATTTGTTTGCAATATTCTTTGTCATAATAAAGGTAGTGCGGATATCGAGTAAGAGGGAATAACTAGAAAGGACAAGGAACTTTTTAATCATAAATTGAGAATAAGACATTCAAAGGAAAACTATAAATAGCAAAACAACCATCAAAATATAAAAAAACTATAAAAAGTTGGAAAGAAATCATATAATCAAAGGACCAAAATACACAGTAGAACTGTATTACACAACAGTACCATAGAATTTAGAAAAAACAGAAGCCCGTTAAAAAATATAATCCATAATATTACCGGAGAAAAAATCTTCCAGGTTTATTGTATTTTTAGAATAACATCGATATTTTTTATTATTTTGATAGGCATGTGTGAGTAACACAAGGTACATGCAGATGTTGAGAGCAGTGTAGGGGCTGCTCTGTAATACAATCCCTCTAAAAATAAATGATTCAAGGCTATCCTTGCGTCCAACACGTGAGACATAGTAATAGAATGTCGACGATGTGGGAATAGAATTTGAGAAAAGACAGAAATTATGTGAAAATATGGGAGTGTGTGCTACAATAAGTGACTCTGTGCTTAAATGAATGATTCGAGAATTAAATAAGTTACTCTAAGCTGAAGCAAGTGACTTGCCGTTAAAATAAATGACTCTAAGCTGAAATAGATGACTCTAAGCTAAAATAAGTAACATTAAGGTGAAATTGGAAATTTAACCTAAGATAAGTAACTCGAAGCTGAAATAGGAGACCCTACGCTATTATAAATTACTATTAGCTAAAATAAGTAACATTAAGGTGAAATAGAAAACTTTGCTCTAAAATATATAACTCTAAACTAAAATACGAGACTACGCTGAAATGACTTTGAGCTTTTGAACACGTGGTGTAGACGGGCGCTAAACATGAATACCTTTGAACCTCTACTCACCCCCACACAACACTGGTCAAAATTATCTATGTTTTTGTGACGTGCGTAAGTGTGTTTGTTCTAAAGGAAAATACCTTGTCTGACGCGCGTGGGATTGTTCTAAGAAACATACCTTGTCTGACGCGCGTGTGTTTGTTCTAAAGGAAAATACCTTGTCAGACGCGCGTGGGATTGTTCTAAGAAACATACCTTGTCTGATACGCGTGTGTTTGTTCTAAAGAAAAATACCTTGTCTGACGCGCGTGGGATTGTTCTAAGAAACATACCTTATCTGACGTGCGTGTGTTTGTTCTAAAGGAAAATACCTTGTCAGAAGCACGTGGGATTGTTCTAAGAAACATACCTTGTCTGACGTGCGTGTGTTTGTTCTGAAGGAAAGTACCTTGTCTTACGCGCGTGTGTTTGTCCTGAAGGAAAATACCTTGTCTGACGCGCGCGTGTTTGTTCTAAAGGAAAATACCTTGTCTGACGCGCATGGGATTGTTCTAAAGGAAAATAGCTTGTCTGACGCGTGCTGGTGGGTTTGTTCTAAAGGAAAATACCTTGTCTGACGCGCGTGTGTTTGTTCTAAAGGAAAATACCTTGTCTGACGCGCGTGTGTTTGTTCCAAAGAAACATACCTTGTTTGTTTTCTAAGTTCCGATAATTTAGAGCTTGTCTCTATATTTTCTCAGAGCGTTCCGAATTAGCATTACAGATCCCAATATTTCCCCTAGGACGCTAGGTATCGGCTGAATGACATTCATCATTGTGGTCTGTCGATGAATAAGGGGCTCTGTGCGATGAATGCATTTTTATACAGAATGTATGATAGATTGTAGGAAACCTGTCGCGTATTGTAGACTGGGTAATAGAACTGTTATACAGCATGTGTTGTACGCTGTTGGATAAATGGTGTATAAAGTGTGATGATAACAGTCTGAAACACGTAGAAGATAGTTTGTTTATCTGAAAATATATAAAATGTATGACTCCATTTATATGCCATAGTTGCTACAAAAAACTTTTCTGATGGCTTTATAATGCATTACAGTTCCGTAATAAGAAACAAAAAAGATTTAACAACCCAGTTAGTTCAAATATTCTAGGTTTAGATGTGTAATAAAATTTGTAATAAACATAAGCACGAGTTTACTAAGAGATTCTTCTTAAAATAGAAAAGCGTCTGCGAAGTTGCGCATGTTTACAGTTCTCTGGCTTGGTTGTCTGGTCCGTGTGCACATCATAGGCACGAGCATAGGCATGGCTGTATGACTATAGTAAGACTCTGGAATGTGACATTCTAAGCAGCTTGAACTTAAGTCTAAAATTTCCCATACACTGACGTATGGAATTTGTTTGGACACCTGGAGCATTCAAATAAATAACTTTATTTCCAATAGAGCATACAGTACATATACATTGGGTTTTAAATTCTTAATGCTAACATCTTATGAGTGGTGACGATGCTTATCGATAAGGTCTTCAGAGAAGTAGTGATGCTTCAACCGAGATCCCCGTCCTCTGCGCTGCTACTTGAAGTGGAGGCTCGTAGGGGCGTGTCGATGAGCAATGGTTCAAGCAATGGTATTCCATATTAGAATGTACTAGAAAAACTAGGACATTACCTGAACAATGAATACGGCAGTATGTTCATCAACCCTCATGTTTAAGAGCTCGGAGGTTCGATCTCACGTACTGCGATTCTCAGTGTGCACAACTTAAGTTATGAACATGCTTTTCAAGAGTTGAGTTTCAAATAGCCCCATTTTTAAGAAGCAAATTTTGAATCAAGCACGTGAAAGTATCCTATCTTGAAATAATTACTTCAAAACAATGGTTTAATGTTGGTTCATAAGGTACCAAAATGCAGCTAGGTGTTGTCTTAGTTCAACACATATGCAACAGATAAGACAAACTTAACAGAACTTAGGGGTAACCGTGGAAAGGACTTTGTGCAACAGATAAGACAAACTTAACAGAACTTAGGGGTAACCATGGAAAGGACTTCGTGCAACAGATAAGACAAACTTAACAGAACTTAAGGTAACCGTGGAAAGGATTTTCCGTGGGAAGACGCCTCGTCTTTATTAGGATGCTTAATTTCGAAGACTTCTCTCGTAGCTCAAATTGAGACGTCGATTAATGAGCGAAACTAGGCGTTGCTGAGATGCCACACCGATGCACGGGTCCACGCCTTCCTTTAATAAATGATTCATTAATCCTCTACATGGAAGACAATGGTCTCGCTGAAGTAGACTTATTCTTCCAAAACGCACCGCTCTCTTTGTCAGTGTGGCAGGGCTTATAATTGCTTAGGGAAAATGAATTATCACTTAGTAATGGTTTTCTTCTTGGCATCGCACAATTTCTGCTTGAACATGGAGAGGTACTGTGCTCGAAATGAGGTTTCCACTTACAGAAATATCAAATTAAACAGTTCTTGAAGTAAATTGTTTTTTATTTTGTTTCACTGGTTCGTGATTATAGAAAAATACGAGTCTATTTGATTATCACGTATAATGAAAGAATGAAAATAGTCATTAGGAATATCTGATCGACACGACAATAAACTGAAGAGAGCATGACCGTAAGACATTATGTGACTGAAAAGAGCATGACTGTGAGAAGTTATGCAACTGAAGAGAACAGAACTGTAAGACATTATGTAACTGAAGAGGGCATGACTGTGAGAAGTTATGTAACTGATTAGAACATGATTGAAAAAGTTATATATAAGCCCCATAAACTGAAAATAGGAAGACGTGAAACAGTGCCAGCAATGATGTAGGTTTTCATGAAGTCATTTAAAATAAAGAGACGCTAACCAAGGTGAGTACTGAAACACTGGAGGAAAAGATAAGCGAACAAGAAAATAAATGAGTGATATATCAATACGCAGTTAAATACGTCAAGGGGAAATTAATGCATCATATTTTGATGCAAATACCTCAAAAGGCGGAAATTTGGTTAAAAACATACGTTTTATTAACTTTTTCGTTTTGTTTTATTATAGTATGCGTTTCTATGCGTTTTCATGTGTTTGGTTTATTAAAACCAAACTTAATGGTAGAAATTGAATAGGTTCTAACTAAGGGCAGACGATAGTGACTAGTGTCGTGGAGGGAAAACGCAATTTGTGTGCGAAAAGGAATATTTTTAATTTTAAATAATGCCTTAACCTACGTATTGTCTTTGGTCGGAAACAGTTGGTGCAGAGGGAAAATAGTGCGGAAATTTATCCTTTAATTTCAGATTTTTAAAGAAATACAAGAAACAATGATAAAGCATTAATTGCTGATTATTTTACACAATATTAATGCCAAAATATTCTCTCGACTGTGCACCAATTGTTTCAGTCCAGAGGGAGTATAAACTGAGACAAGCAAAGAGGAAAAGAGTAAATTTCATTAAAATACTCTAAATAAATGAACAAGTTTATATTATTCTGTAAAATTGTAAAAATCCTCCGGATAAGCAAACAATTTGTAAGCTAACGACACATCAGTGGTTAGCCTAATTAGTTTTCAACCTCCTCATTGAAAGCATTCATCAGGAAGAAAAGAGAATTATCTTGAAAAAAAAACATCATACGGACTAAAGTTACTAGTTAGTCGAGTTCCCTAATAAATGTCTCTGGTTGGCAAATATTAGTGTTACGTACATCATTTCACAATATTTTTCATAACTGCTTTAAACACTTAAACAAACCTTGTACTATGAACTTCATGAGACAAAATGATGATATCATTTGCTGTACCAATGAGTATCATCCTCTTCCATTGGTCAGAGGAAGAGTTTTGTAACACAATTCTTGCAATAATCCACATTTTGTGACTGAAAAGAGCATGACTGTGAGAAGTTATGCAACTGAAGAGAACAGGACTGTAAGACATTATGTAACTGAAAAGAGCATGACTGTGAGAAGTTATGCAACTGAAGAGAACAGGACTGTAAGACATTATGTAACTGAAGAGGGCATGACTGTGAGAAGTTCTGTAACTGTAGCAGTTATGTAACTGAACTGATGTAAGTTATGAAAGATGAAGCCTTGGTCAATAATTCCCTATTGATATCACCGTACAATACAAACCCAAGTCTTTACTGGCCCCATCTATTATTATACATTCTCTGCCAGTGTTGTCTTAATTGCAGACATTAAACACTGAGGCAACAGACTCACAATTTCTCAGTCAGTGTTGCCTTATTTGCAGACATTAAACACTGAGGCAACAGACTCACAATTTCTCAGTCAGTGTTGTCTTAATTGCAGACAGTAAACACTGAGGCAACAGACTCACAATTTCTCAGTCAGTGTTGTCTTAATTGCAGACAGTAAACACTGAGGCAGCACTCTCACAATTTCTCAGTCAGTGTTGTCTTAATTGCAGACAGTAAACACTGAGGCAGCACCCTCACAATTTCTCAGTCAGTGTTGTCTTAATTACAGACAGTAAACACTGAAGCAGCACCCTCACAATTTCTCAGTCAGTGTTGTCTTAATTGCAGACAGTAAACACTGAGGCAGCAGACTCACTATTTCTCAGTCAGTGTTGTCTTAATTGCAGACAGTAAACACTGAGGCAACAGACTCACCATTTCTCAGTCAGTGTTGTCTTAATTGCAGACAGTAAACACTGAGGCAACAGACTCACCATTTCTCCCATCTTAAGACTGAAATTCTACCCACGATTTCGTTCAATATTTAGCCGCAGTCTTCGGACATCAGAATTAATTTCAACTTAACGCTCATAATTTTTTCAGGATTTTGTAATATATATATATATATATATGTGACCAACGTTGAAATTACTGGCACGCCGTATAAAATTAACGAAGGAAAATGATTTATTCAGTGTTTATGAATATTTCATGTTCGTATCATGTCATTACAAATCCCAACACGGTCACACAGCTAGGTTATTTTTTTTAATTAGAAATGGGCTGTCTGTTTCATCAGACTTTGATTTCTATTCCTATTTCACAACGCATATTGTCACCAGAATCCCTATTTCACTACGCATGTTGTCACCAGAATCCCTATTTCACAACGCATGTCATCTCCAGAATCCCTATTTCACAACGCATGTCATCACCTGAATCCCTATTTCGCAACGCATGTCATCTCCAGAATTACTCGTCTACTACACAGAAATATCTACACTACCATCAGCTCACAATATTCATCACCAGCTTAGTCGACTGGTGAGCGAATCTGCTTGCGAGCGGAAAGACCCGGGTTCGAATCCCGCTGCCGACATGGTTGACGCGGCTAGAAATACGGCATGGGACTTGGGTAAACAACCGAATAATTATCGAAGTAATTATCCGACCCAAGAATGGGCCAGAAGGTTCGTTCCTATAGCCTCATTCTATTCTATTCTATTCTCGTCCCTTACTGTTCTTCACAGATTTTCGTTAGGTTATTCTGGTAATAAATGGTGCTGAACATGTGAGGTTACCGTGGTTATAAATGGTGCTGAACATGTGAGGTTACCGTGGTAATAAATGGTGCTAAACATGTGAGGT
>VCRD01005236.1:0-16820 GCA_006783055.1 Trinorchestia longiramus
CCCCCCCCCCTAATCTTCAATTATGTCATAATTGTTGATTCAAAAGTGACAGGCCGCGTGAACGAGCTGCTCAAGTGGTGCTCCAACTGGCGAAGATTTATTCCAATTTTGCAAGCTTTCTGTAAATCAGGAACATTATAATTATAATAATTATAATTGCAAGTTTTCGTAGGACGGAATGGTAGGGAGGCGGAAGTCACCTGACTGCTTCACGGTGGAGGTGGTTGATTGTTTGATCGAACAATTCTTAGACATATTATTGTAGGTACCTGGCATGAAATAATTGTGATTGAAAAGTTATACTAGGCATCAGGGCTGACATTTTTCTACAGTAAATCACAATTTGAATTGCAGGTTTAGCGGAGGTGGGCTGAGCGACCACGGAAGAGTTTTTCATTCTCAGGTGCATAATTCCTTGTTTTCTTGATGCAAAATGCGGTCGTCGTGCTCCATACTCCGTGATGTTCTCTAACATTTCTCCTGTGTTCCTTCTTAATTAGAACAGCGTAGAGTTTGCCTTCAGTGATCTCGACTTCGTGACTCTTGCAGCCTCCTGTTGGTAACCGTGATCCCTGTTGCAGACTCCTGTTGTCTGTTGGTAGCCGTGATCCCTGTTGCAGACTCCTGTTGTCTGTTGGTGGCCGTGATCCCTGTTGCAGACTCCTGTTGTCTGTTGGTAACCGTGATCCCTGTTGCAGACTCCTGTTGTCTGTTGGTGGCCGTGATCCCTGTTGCAGACTCCTGTTGTCTGTTGGTTGCTGTGACAGCTCTGTTTCTGTACAGCAGATCACGTTATAAAAGTAACTGCTTGCTGCCATCGAAAGATGCGTCTTGTGTATAACTTTTGCCGTTGAGGGATACGTTAGACGAAGAATTACTCTTAATACTAACCGTTAGTATTGTTGTTGTTGTTGTTGTGCTGGTGCAAGAAAATGTCGTGTTGCCGCGGCAGCAGTTGTGTTCACGCTCCTATGCGACTTTAATACTCATTTAAATGTCCATCACATTTTGTCAGAGTTCATGTGTAATCCATGGAAAACTAGGTCTGGATTGTTTCAACCCTTCGAATGTAGGTGTAATTCAGGACAAAAAGTATTAACTATTTAAAGCCTTGCGTTAGGCTCACTTTTCTGAACATGTGTTGCTACGAGTGCACATCTCGCATTGAGTCGTGTGTGTTGGTATATTGTCGTGTAGAATGCAAGGGCGGCCACAGCGAAGTAGCGAGCAACTTCTTCCTTTCGAAAGATTCTTTCTTAATCGAGAGGCCCAATGTTCACGGGCATAATCACTTCATTAAGTTTACTTGCGTCATAGTTTTCTTGATGTTACGTCCATTACTATTTTAAAATGTCTAATAAATTAATAAGCTGTTCTTTTAAACCTCACTGTTGAATGTCAACTGAAAGAGTTTTCTCTTTAAACTTTATTCCGTTGCTCTATTTCTATGATGTGTCTCTTCAATGTCGGTGTGCATTACACTGTACATTGGCTGGTTATTCCGACCCTAATGTCTGTTACCGTCTTTACAGAACATCATATTCCTAAGGGCAATGATATTCTTGATCTACCTATAAGTATGGGGCCATAGCGGACTAATTATACCTTACCTTATATACTCAGTGATGTGCAAGTAACTAGTGGTGCTAACTAACCTAGGACTTGTATCTATGATACGCTAGTGAAGTTTTGCTGAGCTGACTGGAGCTTTAGCGAGAAGCTAGTTGAGCTGGCAGGGATTGAGGTGGTTTGACCTAGCGTTCTATGCTAAACTAGAGCTGTGCTTTGTATCTTACTTTCTTATACGAAATCGATGTTTTCGTTAGGATGAGGCCTAATATGTCTTATCAAGTAAATGAGATAAATTTTTAATTCGTGTTGAATAGGAACGTTGGCAGTTCAAAAATAGGAAGGAGCTTGAAATTCATTCTTTTTTTATGTTCCTGTCATGAATTAAATGTTGCAACTGCTTTCAAAAATGTGTACATGTTACCATGAGTGAATACCTCATGGCTGTGGAAAGCATGGAAGTCCTGTACTTACCATGCGATCGAAACAACCATGAAGAGCATCTTGTATGATGAACAATGGAACTTTGTTCGTTCTTGTTTTTGTTTATTGAAGTTGCTGCATAGTTTGTACTTTAACCCTGACTTTGTTATTGTTATTTCAAGTTTTCGAATTTGTTAGATGAACAAAAATAAACGGATGAGTGAGCGCTGGAGGGTCCTCTGCGACGCTCACGTTTTCATATCGCTATACTCAAATATAAAAAATATTTCCGTGTATATTTGGGTAGCATAAAGTCTGTTTGAACTTTGTGTCTCGCAACTGCCTGGTATTAAATAGGATATGATTTAGGCAGTGTCCTCTACCTGCCACTAGGCAGTGTCCTCTACCTGCCACTAGGCAGTGTCCTCTACCTGCCACTAGGCAGTGTCCTCTACCTGCCACTAGGCAGTGTCCTCTACCTGCCACTAGGCAGTGTCCTCTACCTGCCACTAGGCAGTGTCCTCTACCTGCCACTAGGCAGTGTCCTCTACTTGCCACTAGGCAGTGTCCTCTACCTGCCACTAGGCAGCGTTCTGTACCACTAAATTGTCTATTGTGTGTTACTGTCAAAGAATAGTAAATCTGCCACAATTGAAACGTTTCTCTAACAGTAGAAGTGATATATGAACATTTACATTTGTGAACACGAATGACATAAACGGTATGGAACTTGGGTAGCAACCCAAGAATGGACCAAACAGCTCGTTCGTGTAGCCGTATTCTATTTTATGTCTTAGGCGGTCCTGTAGTTGTTCCTAATTATTTTTGATATGTACGGAGAGACAAAACTACACTCATGAGCCAAGTTTATTCCTCTCAGCTACTGAATTAAACACTCACCGTGTGATTACTTTACTTACTGTCATGATTACTCTCCTCACCGTGTCATGAGTCAATGACTCATTTAATAACTGACTTCTTGACTCACCGTCACGCTGGCAGGCTGTCACGCGACAGTGATGTGACCTGGAGTGCAACTTGTCCTGCGCTACATTGTCCTGTGGTGTTGGTGGGGACTGGGCAAGGCTCGGGGAGTAGGATTCCCTAGACTCTCACCAGGATGTCGTGCCATAATGAGCATCTGAAGGGGACTTGGCGCTCTCCCAAGACACACCAAGCTGCCTGCTGTAGATTACAGAGTCCGTTGTGGGTTTCAATTTTGTTGCTATGCATTATTTGTTGCTTATTTTGTGTTCGTGAGAGCAGCAGCAGTTAATGGACCGGGAGCTGGTGACAGTTCAGTCTGTTGGTGTTAGACTTTTGGGTGACCTGCTGCAGGTTCTGGGTGACCTGCTGCAGGTTCTGGATGATCTGCTGCAGGTTCTGGATGACCTGCTACAGGTTCTGGATGACCTGCTACAGGTTTTGGGTGACTTGTAACAACGAGGTTCCATGTTCACTGCGTGACCACGAACATGTATGTTATACTCAGCATTTTGCTCGTGTACGAGTAAGAGAGTAAAGAAGAGGCAAGCACAACTGCTGAATCTCCTGCATTCTTGAACTGGTTCTCAACATATCTTTGAGTGCATTTACTTGCAAAACAGGAATTTGACCAATATTTATAAAAAATACTGATGCTTGATTTTTATGTTGTTGGTCGGCATATGTCCAGTCGATATATAGTATGTCTCTACATATATATATTTTTTTTAGTTTACCATTATGCGTCGAGTGAGATGAGCGTAACATGTGTATGGCCTTGTATATAGCACCCATATTTATAAGAGGCGTCCCTTGGCCTATCCTACCCTTTAAATATTATATATATATTTAGGCTTTCATTCTTTCCTTGTATTTGTCGTGTACAGTGTCTTAGGTGATCCATTGTAAGTAAGTTAGGATGCAATAAAAAATCTCATTGAAAAGTTGTTTTATGCAAAAACATTTTCAGTTGTAATGGCAACGGCATATCTGATTATTACCAGTTACTGAATAACGCTATCTCATTATTTAGTAACTAAGATTAATGAGACTTGCAGTTATATCTACTCACTAGCATTCATGAAATATGCCGTCATTTAGTAACTAGCACTGAGAACTGAATAATGGCAATCCCATCACTGCTAGTAACTGAATAACTCACAAGTCCCATTAGTGCTAGTAACTGAGTTACTCAAGTCCCATTACTGCTAGTCACGAAATGTTTCGTTAAAGTTACCAGCAACAAAGGTTTGAAATTACCAGTAACTTCACGGTTGGAAATCATGAAAGAATTCCATAGGTTCAACTTTTTTTCGTAATTTATACACGAATATGTGCATACGGACGAGTTTCGAGCAATTTTTAAATTTTATAGAAAAAACAAGGTCCTTAAGTTTTTTCGAGAATTTATTTAAAAAATTCTTTATTTGCACGGGAAGTGATCAGAAGTGCATTAGGAAACACGTTAGATCATAGATTTGCGTTTAAAACAATCAGAAATGCAACATTTTTCAGTTTACCGCACAAAATCTAAGTTATGCAAAAAATGATGCGCTTTTTGTGATTTACGCACGAATATATGCATACAGACGGAGTTTCATAGATTTCTGTGCAATTTTGATTTATGGGAAAAATTACCATAAGCCTTACATTTTTTCCAGAAACTACTTAAAAAATCAGTCATCTATTTGCACAAAAAAATGATGGATTATGAAAAACATTAAATCAGAGATTACTGTATAACAGTAATGCAACATTTTCAATTTACATGATCCTACTTTTTACCTACATCATAGTGTGGATTTCCCTTCTATTTTTTTCACTAAAATTTGAATTTTCACAAAACTCTGTCTGTGTGTAAATATCCGTGCGTAGATCTCGAAAAACGCATCAGCTTGTGCAGCAATGTATTTGTTTTATTTTTTTTGCAAGCGAATCTAAAATTTTTGTTCTACGCTGGTATATGTACTAGTACATTGACTGGTACAGTGGTACACTGGTACATTGATTGGTACACTGGTACACTGATACACTGATAGAACAGTTGGAGTACTCGTAACAGTAGGGAATCAGCGAACTTATTTGCTAAGAAATGATGCTGAGAACATCTGACACATCCTGCGGAAGCTTCGTTTTGAGTGCGCGTTGATGCAAAGCAAGAACTTCTGATGCTGAACTTCCTGTGAACTCGTCAAGAAGCTTCTGAGCAGGTGATGCATCCATCACCACCCAGTAATCCACTATGCACTCATTGATCCACTATGCACTCATTGATCCACTATGCACTCATTGCTCCACTATGCACTCATTGCTCCACTATGCACTCATTGCTCCACTATGCACTCATTGATCCATCACGCTCACCCTCAGTTCTGATGGAAGTGCCAAGATTGTATCTGATGCATTACAGGCCTCCGCTACCAGCCTGTATTCTGCCATGCTCTATGCTCCATGCTCCAGGCTCCATGCTCCAGGCTCCATCCTCCAGGCTCTATTCTCCAGGCTCCATGCTCCACGCTCCATTCTCCACTCTCCATGCTCCATACACCATGCTCCACTTGCCATGCTCCATGCTCCATACTATGAGCTGAATTATGCCAGGTTTAAGGGCACACTGCCGCTCTAACTGCCTCATTTAAGGATCCTCCATAAATCTGTGACCATAAATTGAGCTCTCTTAGCCTCAAGCCCTACAATTTGCCTTAAATGGCCGCCAAATGGTGCAGTAATCGCCGAGAACCTCACCCATTACTGACGAGCATCAGGTGTGTGTGCAGGCATCACTGACGAGCATCAGGTGTGTGTGCAGGCATCACTGACGAGCATCAGGTATGTAGAGAATAAATACAGAACTTCCATCCTGTATCTCATCTACGGATGACATGGCCGTGTAAGAAAAAAAGCTACTAACGGAAAAATGAGGTATTTGATAGTAATCCAGCGCCTCTTGTATCCACAATACAATGCTTGTAATACACGCATACCCGTTCTGATTTTAGTTCAATAATTTTTCTTCAGTAATAGATAGGAAGTAATGGGACAGACACACACAGATACAGAGAGAGATGGAAATACATCGTCTATTATATATGCAGATGTTGAAGTTCATTTGCCATCAATTATGAACACGAATCGCATATTATGGACACGGCTCGCGTATTATGGACACGGCTCGCGTATTATGGACACGGCTCGCGTATTATGGACACGGCTCGCGTATTATGGACACGGCTCGCGTATTATGGACACGGCTCTCATAATGTTTCCATTGAATTCGTCATACTGAGGCAGACGAAAGTTTCGTAGACTTGCATCGATTGCACTCAAGCCTAATTAGTCGTAATGTAAGTCGTAATATATGGTTTGAAAAATTTATATATGCACAAAAACGTCCAAAATAAGATGAAAAAAGCGAGGCAGTACTGAATATAATAAAAAATGCTCTAAAAAACACTACAAGTTGTGAATAATGCAATTAATGGTGGTAAAAAATAAGGAGGTTTGAGTGCAGCAAGCATATCGACGACACAAAAGGGTAAAATATGCTCAACGAAATCCTGATTATCCGAGCATGCATCCTACACGCATCCTGCATACACGTGTAAGATAACAGAGAAGCTTGTAAAAAGAGTTACACGTATTGCTTCATACGTTTTACTGCCAGTTAACTCATCAGGGGGCCAGTAGAGAGAAAGATATGTGCTTCTGCCTATGAAACGATCCAAGTTTACATTTTGTGCCTTAGTGACACACAAGTTCAAAATAACAGGAAAGATCTTAATACACATAAAAGATGTTGTTGGACAACTGCTTGAACATTCATGCGGAGAGAGTGCATGGTGCAAGATCTGGATTTGACGGAGGAAGGTCACCGCTGCTCAACAGGAGGTGTGTGTACTCACTCAGTCATGCAGGCATTAGAGAATACTACTCCTCGTCCTAGATCATTGTCCTGGATCCTCGTCCTGGATCCTCGTCCTGGATCATTGTCCTGGATCCTCGTCCTCGATCCTCGTCCTCGATCCTCTTCCTGGATCCTCGTCCTGGATCCTCGTCCTCGATCCTCTTCCTGGATCCTCGTCCCGGATCCTCGTCCCGGATCCTCGTCCCGGATCCTCGTCCCGGATCCTCGTCCCGGATCCTCGTCCTGGATCCTCGTCCTGGATCCTCGTCCTGGATCCTCGTCCTGGATCTTCGTCCCGGATCCTCGTCCCGGATCCTCGTCCTGGATCCTCGTCCCGGATCCTCGTCCTGGATCCTCGTCCTGGATCCTCGTCCGGGATCATCGTCCCGGATCCTCGTCCCGGATCCTCGTCCCGGATCCTCATCCTGGATCCTCGTCCTGGATCCTCGTCCCGGATCATCGTCCCGGATCACCGTCCCGGATGGATGAGGGCAACTGCTTGAACATTCAAGACTCCTCTCCCTCCCCCTGCACGGATAGAAATTTCAAACATTATTTCGAAGATTTCAAATGAGTTCATTAACTATTATGCAAAAACAGTCAATTCGTGTACACGTATAGTCTATTCGTGCACATCTAAAATCAATTCGTGTACGCGTAGTCTATTCGTATACACACGCAGTCTGTTCGTACACACGCATCACGTAAGGATCCACACTAATTCGTACGTTTGTTTGCCAATTAGAACAGCAGCGTGGACGAGCGCATTCCTTATAATTAATTCAACGCATTTTAAGAACACGTCTGTAGGCAAAGAGAAATTTAATTTCAAGGAGACACATTTTACTAGCTTTCCGAACACATGAAAACAACATTTATTTAATTTCAGCCTGAATGCAGAAATAATTATGCTGTTTCAATGTTAAAACGAGTAAATAACTATGTTGTTGAAACTACTATATTATTTAAAGTTGTTTTGTTAAAGCTAGTGTTATATTCTTCTTCATTGAATGTGCGTGAAAATACTTCTGCAGACCATCCCAATCATTGGAAGTTGAAGCAAAAAATTATTTCGCAAGCTTAAAACAGAATTAAAAATTTCGAAAGCATTTCTTGCAGAACATGTCATGAACTAAAGAAAAACAGGCTCATGTCTCTGGTCTTTGCAACAGGAAGCAAAATCCAAAAATAGTCCATCAATGCCGAGAAGAAAATTGTGAGGGAATGCTGTTAATGTTCTTACAGAGACTTAAAAGGCCTCCCAGAGAGGAGCTCTCACGGAAGCTTTAGCAGATTATGGCAAAAGAGGGAAATTTTGTCCTATTTTGTCAATATTCCAATACACTTTTGAGCTGAAGTCTGCCGCTGCGTATGCCATGTTGGCAGTCGAAGCTGGGTGTAGGGAAAATAGATGTTTAATTGTCGTGTACATTGTGATCTCATGCACAACTGTAACACTGAGTCACATTCACGCACACAACTGTAACACTGAGTCACAGTCACGCACACAACTGTAACACTGAGTCACAGTCACGCACACAACTGTAACACTGAGTCACAGTCACGCACACAACTGTAACACTGAGTCACAGTCACGCACACAACTGTAACACTGAGTCACAGTCACGCACACAACTCCCACCAAATGGGGTGGCACCCCTCCAAATGGAGTGGTAGTCCTCCAACTGGAGTGGTACTCCTCCAAATGGAGTGGCACTCCTCCAAATGGAGTGGTACTCCTCCAAATGGAGTGGTACTTCTCCAAATGGAGTGGTACTCCTCCAAATGGAGTGGTACTCCTCCAAATGGAGTGGTACTCCTCCAAATGGAGTGGTACTCCTCCAAATAGAGTGACTCCCCTCCAAATAGAGTGGTACCCCTCCAAATGGAGTGACTCCCCTCCAAATAGAGTGATTCCCCTCCAAATAGAGTGGTACCCCTCCAAATGGAGTGACTCCCCTACAAATAGAGTGGTACCCCTCCAAATGGAGTGGTACTCCTCCAAATGGAGTGGTACTCCTCCAAATGGAGTGGTACTCCTCCAAATAGAGTGACTCCCCTCCAAATAGAGTGACTCTCCTCCAAATAGAGTGACTCCCCTCCAAATAGAGTGACTCCCCTCCAAATAGAGTAACTCCCCTCCAAATAGAGTGACTCCCCTCCAAATGGAGTGACTCCCCTCCAAATAGAGTGACTCCCTCCAAATAGAGTGGTACCCCTCCAAATGAAGTGACTCCCCTACAGATGGAGTGGTACCCCTCCAAATGGAGTGACTCTCCTCCAAATGGAGTGGTACCCCTCCAAATGGAGTGACTCTCCTCCAAATGGAGTGACTCCCCTCCAAATAGAGTGGCTTACTCTAAAAAAAGCGTCGCCTGTTTTTATGAGAGATCGTAAAGGCGAGCTGCGGAGCTTGCAAATTTCGGATGTTGAAGCAGTGGTGGCGGTAAGTACCACTGGTACGCAGACGTGCACGCGTACCAGTGGTACGCAGACGTGCACGCGTACCAGTGGTGGTACACAGACGTGCACGCGTACCACTGGTACGCAGACGTGCACGCGTACCAGTGGTACGTAAAGGCACACGCGTACCAGTGGTACGCAAAAACATTTGTTTTGGTAAGTGCAAGTTGTCATGAAGTGATGGACAAGTGGTGGACGTGCAGTGTTGGACAAGCGGTGGACGCGCAGTGATGGACAAGTGGTGAACGTGCAGTGATGGACAAGTGGTGGACGTGCAGTGATGGACAAGTGGTGGACGTGCAGTGATGGACAAGTGGTGGACGTGCAGTGATGGAAAAGTGGTGGACGTGCAGTGATGGACAAGTGGTGGACGTCCAGTGATGGACAAGCTGACATTAATTGAGACTTTTTTACTATATTGAAGACTCAAGGAAGAAGTCAAAGCTTCAAGTGCGATACTTGTCTAAAATCTAATTCCACATTCAAGACCACATACCAAACACTATAAATCAAACCATCACATCAAAACCCCGATTGAAACCATAAATTTCCAGCCCCAAGTCCTAGTCTCAAGTCCCAAGTCCCAGCCCCAAGTCCCAGCCCGAAATCCCAGCCCGAAATCCCAGCCCCAAGTCCCAGCCCCAAGTCCCAGCCTCAAGTCCCAGCCTCAAGTCCCAGCCTCAAGTCCCAGCCTCAAGTCCCAGCCTCAAGTCCCAGCCCCATGTCCCAGCCCCATGTCCCAGCCTCATGTCCCAGTCTCATGTCCCAGCCTCATGTCCCAGCCTCACGACCCAGCCTCATATCCCTGTCTCAAATCCCAGCCCCAAGTCCCAGCAGTCTTGCCTAACTCTTCCTAACTCGGTGCAGGAGTTAACTTGCAGCCCTGATGAGTCTCAACGGACAAGTTGCGTCCTTTGTGTCTCGAGACGCGTCTCGTGCGCTGATGGAGGCCATCTAGTGTCTCGTTGTGTCTTGATACGCGTCTCGTGTGCTGATGGAGACTATTGTACCAAAACAGGTACAGGGAGTCCTTAAGTTACGAACGAGTTCCGTTTTTACGGACGTTCGTAAGCCGATTTGGTACGTAAGTTGGAACTTAGGCCTATACGTCACGGAAATTTTCACTTGCATACTTAAATAATACTGTAGGGAATCCCATGGCTCCACAACAAGCGAGCCTCAAGACGAGGCTAGCTGTCATCGACCAATGAGCAGACGGGACAGAAGAAGTGAATCCCACGCGAGGCTAGCTGTCATTAACCAATGAACGGTCACGCTCAGGCAGCAGCGCCCAGCCAACCGCCCTATACGTACAATGAGGCTACAACGCTCTGTTGACCCCTACCTTGGAAGAAATAGACCAATACCTCGACATCTGGACAGAACATCTGCAAGAAGCCACTGCAACATGCATACCATTACTTTCACACAGGATCATACCAGGCATCAAACCCACACATGAAACACTAACAATCCAAACACAATACCAACATACAATACAGTTCATACAAAACAATGGTCCATCAATGCAACTAAACAGACAACTTATAATTCTCAGAAACAAACTTCAGTCCATTTACAAACAACAATATTTTGACAATTGGAACAATAATTCAATCACTTGACATACAAGAAGACCCGAAAATGTTTTGGTCATCCATAAAAAGGATGATGGGTTCAAACACAAAACAAAAAATATTTTATCTAATACATAACAACACACACCTACACACACCACAGGACAAAGAACCCATGTTCAGACAACATTGGCAAGATATTTTTTACAGATCAGGACAATGAAAATTTTGACCCAGAACACATCAACAGGATACAGCAGCACATGAACAACATTACACACGAAATAACCCCGTACAACACAGGAGATATCAAAAGACTTGATCCCTTTCACTTCCCCCCAATAGCCCCTGATGAACTCCTACAAACACTGAAAACATTCAAGCAAAAAACTCCCGGTCCCACAGGCATCACAACACTTCAACTCAAACAGCTTCCAAAAAACATGATCAATTACCTACTATATATATTTAACATGTCCATTTCAGCTGGCTATTTTCTTGACAAACTCAAACATCCAACAATGATATTTCTCCCCAAGCCCAGCACTTCACAAAAATCAGTACAAAATTACAGACCCATTTCTTTACTAGATGTACATGGCAAACTACTCGACAAAATACTTAATAAAAAACTTACAAATTACATAACAATACATGACCACTACAACGTTAGGCAACACGGTTTTAGACAATACAGAGGGACACACACAGCATTAGTAACATTACACGTAACCATAATAATAAACCTGTCACAAAAACACACAATAGACACGGTATTGAGGGATGTGTCAAAAACCTTTGACAGGGTATGGGACTCCGGACTCATATACAAACTCACACAAACAAAATTACCTTCATTATTCATCAAAACACTGAATGACTATTTCACAGACAGAACAGCTTCAATAAAAATAGATAAATATACAAGACCCCCGTTTACACTGCATACAGGCGTACCCCAGGGAGCGTGCCTGTCACCAACACTTTACAGCGTCTGTACACACGATTTACCGCCCCCATTACCCAATACCGATTACATCTGTTTTGCAGACAATATCATTCAAATAACTTTTGGTAAATACCCCTCCCCATTTTGCAGCTCAACAAACCACACACGCAATAATACAAATCAATACATACGAAAGCAAATGGAAAATCGAAACCAATATAAAAAAGTTCAAAATTATCCCCATCAATAGATATAAAACAGCAGACATCTTCATAGACAACACATACTTCCCATACTCAATAAAGGTACAGTTTTAGGACAACAATTTTCACCTTTTGGTTTGAAAAATCAAATAACGTCAAGATGCGCAATAGCAAACAACAACCTCAACAAATTACTTAGATTCTCCCACCTCTCTCAATCTACCAAGAAAAAACTATATACGGCATTTGTTAGGTCTGCATTAATATGTACCCAGTCATCCCCCTGCATACGTTATCTCCATCAGCCATATCAAACTTACAGAAAGTACAAAACAGAGCCCTCCGCTACATAACCAACACAACCTAGACAGATTTTGCAACTGCCAAATCCCTTCACGAAAGCACAAATATTCCACCCATCAACATCCTTCTGCACGAATACGCAAAGAAAATTTGGTCCCATTTACTAACAATAGACATACATCAATACAATAGTCTCATGCCCCGCCTGAACTTATCACCAAGCAGCACCATAGATTAAGAAGTTCGAAACTGCATGCCCTGGCCCCTGCACCACAACCAAGATACCTCTAATAGATCACGAGCAAAACAGGACAAAAGGCCGAGCGCAGTCACGTTGAAAGATAACGGGGTTTCAACGCGGGACGGCGCTCGGCCTAATATGGGAGGGCAGTTGGAACCCCGGGTCCTGTGTGGAGAGCCAGACAGCATGACGTTGACTTAAATAAGACAACAGCGTCGTATCCACCAAAATGGCAGAAGAACATTAATAAATCTTATTATTTTGATCTCCCAAATCTTGCATTAAAACAGTCAGGACACCCAACCACAAACCTTAACCTCATCTTAAACCTAATATTCCTACCCTCACCCTTGCCCTTGCTAATTTCTTAACCTTGTAAACCACTCCTGGAACCTACCCTCGTCAAACTTGTATATATGTAAATCTGTGTACGTATGTGCATGAGTACATATAAATCCTAACCTATCTACCTGTTAATATCCTTATCCTCATCCCCTGTCCTGTATTCACTCCATAACCTATAAACCTAATCACTCTAAAACCTACCCTGGTTAAATTTCGTACATATGTAATAACTATGTATATTTGTGTGTGGATAAAAAAAATAATAATGATAATATTAATAATAATAATACTAAAAAAATGAAAAAAATAAAAAATATAGTAAAATAAAAATAAATAAAAACAAAAAAAGTACATATATATATATATATATATATATATATATATATATATATATATATATATATATATATATATATATATATATATATATATATATATATATATATATATATATATATATATATGTGTGAATGTATACATGTGTACAGAATAACAAATTCACATACACGCGTTCGCATGAAATTGTAAATATTTGCAAAATATGTACATGAGAACCACTATAAATACCGTCCATATTTGTAAATACAAAGCCCTGACGGGTTTATGTATATGTATGTAAATATATACCCAGCCGTTGATCAGTCTCCATGCAAAATTTTCATGGCCACCCAATTCTACGCAATGCGTCTTTTTCGCCTCTTACTGTCCCTTTCCTTTTCACTTTCTGGTACAATCTGTACCAAACTTTTCTTCAGTTCTTTCCTCATGGCACTGACCACCACCAAGACGTACAGACTCTCAACCAAGTACTTCCAAAGTCAACATCACCAACAACTCTCATCACCTGAACAACTCAATTCACGGCCAACAGCAGAGCAAAGAAAGCAGAATCCAGCCATCCAGAAATCAGCTAGTTAGTACTCGTCGACGGAACGTGGGCAAAGAATAAATAATTAATATAATATTCAAATGCAGAAGCACAAACTATTAAACTTGTAAGACCTTTGGTGTGCTACCTGCGCCGTGTGGTTCCGTTAAGGTAACTGCTTTAAGA
The DNA here is from genome assembly GCA_006783055.1 of Trinorchestia longiramus. NCBI lineage: Eukaryota > Metazoa > Arthropoda > Malacostraca > Amphipoda > Talitridae > Trinorchestia > Trinorchestia longiramus. The sequence continues at coordinate 14,016 of VCRD01005236.1, forward strand.
TCTCGCCTTACGTCTACTCGAGGTAGACGCCCTGCGAGTCGGTTAGGGATCGTGATCTCCAGTTATAGCTTAGTACGGCAGCGGTCTTACATAAGCTTCTACTGAGGTGTACATGGTTGAAACCCCGAGTAAAAGTTGGAACTGTTTATTGACAATAAGTAACACTAATACATCTTCCAATTTACTGAACACTTAGATTACTAGATGGAATCTAGCGATAACTAAACTAAAAATGATTTACATACTCGTATATGGGGTTTGCCGGATACAAAGTTGAATTAATACCATATGGATTAAGATGAAAATTGATTAATGTAGTAAAGAGTACATTGCAGTAAATAAAATATGAATGGAGTTGCAGGACAAAATACGAGAAGGCTGTGTCGCGTTGAGGGGTGACTAAGCCACTACAAACTCATTCTGCCTCTAATTACTTTTTCTCCTATTGGGTTCCTCGACGGTCCCTTACTCCCTCAGGCGCTCACTCCGAGTATGATCAAGATATTTAATGTCTGCTCAGAGATAAGAGATGTTTGAGGGTTGGGACTGAAGAGTGGTATTGAATAGATCACTATAATACTAACTAATGATAAGAACATGTACAGGGGCGCTAAAAAGAAAGTCCGCACTGCCAATATTTTCTAAAACTTGTAAATTATGCTCATTTTGAGGTAACTGATCAAAACAAACAATAAATCATTCGATTCAGAATTGATTCCTCTTTAATATGTTATGCTTATATTCGATTTTCATTTGGCCAATGGAAGTGTTCACGTTAATTTATAAAGAAAACACAAAATCAAGAAGGTAAAAAGAAACTGCGCATAATGTGAAAATGTTATTTTTATGGAACATTGGTACAAAATTACATCCAAAACAAAGTAAACTAGTCAGTATTTAGTAGCATAACCTTTCTGTGATATGACATCCCGCAATCTCTTCGGCATTCCCTCTATTAGTTGGCGACAGAATTCCGGTGAAAGACGTCCCACTTTTCTTTAACCCTTTAGCGAGCAATTTTTTCTCTAGTTTGTACGTCTAAGCTCACAAAGACCGTCTGTACAGTGATGCAATGAAGCACGCTGAGAGCCAGGCAGCCAAAAGAACGACGCTGTAACATGCCGCCGCGTTCAAACCTAGTAGCAACCTCATTTTACTCACTGTTTAATTATTAGAACAATTCTCCCAAAGACCGTAAAAGAGGATCGTATGATCCTTTTCGTCGCTAAAGGTTAATTTTGTCCACAGTTCATCAAGATTACGTATATTATCGTTGCGTAGTTGTTGTTTGATGTAGTGTCATGCGTTCTCAATTGGATTGAGGTCTGGTGATGGGGCAGGCTAGTCCAAACATGGAATGTTATGCCCCTGGAGGAACCTTTTGACATTACCAGCTGTGTGAATGGGGGCATTATCCTGCATGAAGATGAGATCATCTTCCACATTTTCATCAAAATAGGCCACAGAATGCACATGTGACACATCAATGTATTTGGTCGAATTAATGCGACCGTGTAATCGAACTAGAGGCCCCGTACCATGGACACTGATCACACCTCACACCATGACGGAACCACCATCTTGCAGCGTTGCAACTGTGCACCTGTGATTAAATTACTCGTCCTTCCTTCGTCAGACGTACTGCCATCACTGTCTAACCTATGTATTGAACTTGTTTTCATCGCTAAAAAACACCCTCCGCCAGTATGAGGCGTCATGATCCTCATGACATCTGACGAAGCTCATACGGCGCCTTCTGTACTTCACAGATGTCATTGGTTTGCGTCTTATAGAGACAACCTCGCAACTTAAATTTCTTCAACCTATTCTTAATTGTTGGAAGAGAACACTTTTCAGCAAGATTACAATGTTTTTGAATCTAAGGAGAAGTTTCAAATCTGTTTCTGAGGCTGCGGATCTTTATGGCGCGGTTGTCTCTACAAGAAGTTACCCTAGTACGGCCGGATTTAGGGGCATCTTGAACACTGCTATTTTTATGGTACTTTTGCACAGTCATTTGTACAGTTTTCTCATCACATTTCAATCTTCTGCTAATTTATCGGTTGGATATTACAGCATTGTGGAGTTTAATAGGTTCCTTACGATCATTAGGAGAAAGTCGAGGTATTCGGATTAAGTATAACCTGGTTATAACGTAGAACAACAGTTGACATTTTACATATACTCTATTGTCTAAAAACTGGACATATTAGCTGATGTATTTTCAAATTATGAACCGCTGAGTTTCTTTTTGCCTTCTTGATTTTGTGTTTTCTATATAAATTGACGTGAACATTTGCGTAGTCTAATTGAAAGTCGAATATAAGCATACAATATTAAAAAAGAATTAACGCTGAATCGAATGGTGTATTGGTTTTGATCATTTACCTTGAATTTAGCGTAATTTACAAGTTTTAGAAAATATTGGCAGTGCAGACTTTCTTTTAAGCGCCACTGTACATCTATCCTGTAACGGTTGGGAACCATAATTCAACTTCAAACAAGGATGAAAACGGGTTAAAAAACTACGGAGCATGGAGATTACAACGAAAGCTACAATCCAAGATGGTGTACTGAGTGAGCATCTTCGTTTATGTGCTACGTTACCATGTATTCAGCCGCGCAAGCAAAACAACTAGTACTACGCTCGGTTCACAAGCTACGAACGGATCGCCGTAGAGCGAAACATGAATTGATAGGATTTATGGGCGCTCGTTCGTAACAGTGAGTTGCCAGACGTCAAAATGCCGTAAACCGGGGACTCCCTGTACACCTGAACAGGTACGTCTTAAAAGGGACCTTAGA
>VCRD01005236.1:18711-29468 GCA_006783055.1 Trinorchestia longiramus
GTGGGAAGGAAAGGAAAGGATGGTGGGAAGGAAAGGAAATGATGGTGGAAAGGAAAGGATAATGGAAAGGAAAGGATGATGGAAAGGAAAGGATGATGGAAAGGAAAGGATGGGAGAAAGGAAAGGATGGGAGAAAGGAAAGGATGGCAGAAAGGAAAGGATGGGAGAAAGGAAAGGATCGGAGAAAGGAAAGGATGGAGAAAAGGATGGGGAAAAGAATGGAGAAAAGGATTGGGAAAAGGATGGGGAAAAGGATGGGGAAAAGGATGAGGAAAAGGTTGTCGTATTGTCCACATAAAGCACCAGAGAAGATAATATTCTCGTAATCCAGCTCTAAAACTTCACAGGACTCAGAAAACACAAGGGCACAACAGTTAAGATTTACCAACTTCTTCTAGAAGCGAGCAGAAATCTTTCAAGTAATGAGGTTTCCAACTTCAAAACCCTTAGAAACAATTTCAAATAATTGCAAATATGAAGATTCACTTTTAATGCTTTATTATATACATTATAACACGCATACAAACTCAGTTGAATACGGGTACACCCAACAATTTACGTGCAGATCATGGAGTTCAAAAATAAACAAATGGGAAACTTTCTCGACTATCACTATAACTTTTCATAATGCACAATACGACTGAAATAGTATTGTTGTTAAAACGACTTACCGTTTAATTGTATGTAGATTAATTTTGCCCACATTCACACAGCCATGGCAGTGGCGGAGTGTGTGTGGGTGCAGTCCCTTGCACTTAATTGAAGAATTATGTTGAAAGTAAAGCCCTGGCAAAAAATTACCTAACAATTAGAAAGCGAGGAAAAATTATCAAGAAGTATTGCTCCGGTTTTGTGTATAAGGTTTTAGAATGCATATGAGGTGGGTGTGTTCATTGGTAGCGTTTAATATTCACCCAGATTAACCACACATATTAATCACAGATTATCCACAGACTAAACAGATCACGTCGATGTGATCTGCCCTAGTAATGTTATCAATAAAGATCAAAATTTCGCTGTTTAGCTCGACCAGCATCAAACACAAACGCAACTTCTGGACACTGTTGTTATCTTGCGAGAAATTTTGCCCTTTCAGAGGTAATTCCGCTAGCCTCTAGCCCACGAGGTGACCTCTGTTCTTTCAGGAATTCCCGCTATAATCCAATGAACTTTTCCTACGACGCGATTTTTTCAGTTTATCGGACCACCTAAAGTGCTGCACAAATTCAATTTCCTCTTAGAAAAACACTGAAGAAAAAGATTTTCGCTTCGTGAACGAGATATTTCCGAAGAATTAAAGCTTCTGCGAAAAAGCAGTTTTTTCAAGTGCAAGAAAATCCTACATCTTCTCATTTGACATTAAAGTTAAGTTTATTACATCGTGAATTTACATGAATGAAATCGGAAAGTTGAAAACTTTCGGCTTCACGTTATACATGTCTTAACGTTAGTGTATATTAGAACATTTGATGTATACCAGTGTTACGTGTACAGTACATAAATACAGGGTGTCCCAGTGTTACGTGTACAACGTACAGTACATACAGGGCACACCAGTGTTACGTGTACAGTACCTACAGGGTACACCAGGGTTACGTGTACAGTGTACAGTGTATACAGGGTACACCAGTATTACGTGTACAGTGTACAGTACATACATGGGATACCCTTTGTATTTTTTCAATAAATGCATGGATCAGATACCAGAAGAAATTTGCAGCATTGAAGTAATTTTCTCTTGTTTCCAATCGCTAATTGAATGTTATACAAAGTTTCATCGAATTCTAAAACATTGACTAAACAAGGTAAAAAAAATTGTATGGGGATACCCCTTGTATTTTTGTTATTATTTCTATATGTATGGGCAGGGTCTCTAATTACCGACCAGTAAACCTACCGTCGATTGCAAGGACTTTGTAGTGAATCGCATGGCTCCACTACAAGCAAGCCTCACGACGAGGCTAGCTGTTGGAACAGAAGAAGTGAATCCCGAGCGAGGCTAGCTGTCATTAGCCAAAGAGCAGTCACGTTCAGGCATCAGTGCCCAGCCAACTGCCCTATGTAATGGGGCTGCAGTGCTCGGCGAGACCACCTACAAGAACAAACCCCAAAGACAGACCCTCACCACTCAAAACATGTGCGCAGAGCGCTCATTTCTATTCCCCTCCTAGTCTCCCCTCCGTTTCACCGCTTTTCTTAGGTACACCCTGTGCCAAACTCTCTCTCAAATCTTTCCTATTGGTACCGACCGACCGGCGTGCACTCTCTACCAAGAACTTCCAAAGTCAACATGTCCACTAAGAACTCTCATTACCTCAAGAACTCAACACAGCCAACAGCAGAGCAGAAGAAAGCAGAAAACAGCCATCCTGTCTACAGACAGGATGGTCTCAAACAACATACGCACTAACAAGAAGTGCACGTTACCAACTCGCCACGCGCTCCAACTCTATACGTCCCAGCTTACGACTGGCAAGATGTCAGTACGCACGTCAAGACGTACGTAAAGAAGAATCAATATCTAATATCGTATTCAAATTTCTAAATACAGACTGTTAAACTCATCCTGCCTTTAATTGCCTCTTCTCCTATTGGATTCCTCGACGGTCCCTTACTCCCTCAGGCGCTCTCTCCGAGTAAGATAAAGATATTCAATGTCTGCTCAGAGATAAGAGATGTCTGAGGGTTGGGACTGAAGAGTGATATTAACGAGATCACTACAACTTATTCAACGGCAAGAGTTCGCCCGTCGCTGTCCCAAAGTTGATAGCACCCACCCAATTTGCTTGTACTGTAGGAAGCTAATAGATTAATTAGTCTGCTAATAATAAACCTAACAACGGCGCATTTCAGTATGTTACGTTTTCTGACGATTCTCTATCGATTGACACTAACCTAAAAGATACGTGCTCTTTTAGTGTTTCCATCGGAAACTGCTTGGCGTGAGAGAAGTTTAAGTTAGAAAGAAAATAGTAGAAGAAGCATACTCCGCATGGATAGTAAAGAATAGTAGTAGTTTTGACTTTTTAGAAAGAAGAGGAAATTTCAATTTACGGAGTGGAATTTAGGGTTGAAAATGTTTTTTCAAATTCTCTCGTTATTAGACAAATTCACTCCTAATTAAGTAAGTTTATATACCGTTTGACAATAGACAAATTATAAGTTATTTATTCGTAGTTCTGGATAAACCAATTATAGATGGAGTACGCGTTAGACAATTGGTGCTAGGTAGCACATAAAATAAGAAAGAAATTCTATTCAATTACACAAAATATGGGAAGGTGAAAACAAGGAAGAAGTAGAACGTCACGTTTAGCCGAAGATGGAGCAGGATCAGCATCCACCATCAGCACGCAGCCCGACGACCTCTACTTCACACAGGATTAAATCCTTACTGTCTGAATAAACTACAGTTTACTACACGCATGTGTTATGGTCAAGCTTGGTGACTTAGGACCAGCACGGAACCTCCAAACACGACGGCGCGGAAACTCTTCTCTTGGTATTTATCCGCGTCTAAGACGTTGGTAGTTCTTGCTGCTTATTTCTAGTTTTCCTCTGTAGAACTACAGAAGTTTGGAAACTACTTTAATTAATCCTATCGAAAGTATAAATTTCGATAGTAGTAATAAAACAAAAATCGCAAACAAATGGTGCAAAATAACCAATAATTACTAAAAAATGAAATGCATCATCCTATACAGGCTCCTATGACCCATGGATCAGATACCAGATGAAATTTGCAGCATTGAAGTCATTTTCTCTTGTTTCCAATCGCTAATTGAGCGTAATACAAAGTTTCATAGAATTCTAAAATATCGACAAAAAAAGATAAAAAATTTCGTAAGGGATACCCTTTGCGTATTTTCATTAAATACAAAAATCTAAACTCAATAATTACAGGCAATAGTTCAACAGCATAGCATGAACTGAGTAGGAATAAAACGAAAATCGCAAACAAATAGTACAAATTAGCAAATAATTACTAACCAATGAGATGCATCATCCTACATACGCTCCTACGACCTATAGATAAGATACCAGATGAAATTTGCTATATTGAAGTCATTTTCTTTCGTTTCCAATCGCTAATTGAGCGTTGTACAAAGTTTCATAGGATTCTAAACCATTGGCAAAAAATGGTAAGAAATTTCGTAAGAGGATACCTGTTGCATTTTTTCAATAAACTCAAAAATCTAAAATCAATAATTGCAGGTCATAGTTCAGTAGCAGAGCATGTATTGAGTAGTAATAAAGCAAAAATCGCAAACAAATAGTGCAACTTAACGACTATTTAACAAAAAATGATATTTAAATAAATGAGATAATAAATATGAAAATGAGATTTTCTACCATGTTTCAGTTCAGACCAATATTTGCTGCTTATAATACTCCAGGATTTTCTGCCGCTAATTTTTTGGTACCAGTCTTAAATCCTATTTAATGCAACGAATTTACGTTAGAAAATGCTAATTTTTTGTTAATGATTTAACTAGGATTAGTAACGCATCAAAATGTTTTATGACATTATTTGACATTGAAATCCTTTTTACTAATATCCCGTTGGAGGAAACTATAGATATATGTCTTTTAGAACTTTTTACAGATCCTAATTCTCTAGTTATGGGCCGTTCTCGTATATTCTTCAAAACTCTATCACACCTTGTTGTAAAATATTCCTTTTCTGTGTTTAATGGCAAATTTTATAAGCAGATTCAGGAACTTGCCATCGGCATACCCCTTGTCCCAGCCTTCGCAAATATATTCATGCGCTTTAACGAAACAAAATGACTAAAACTTTGTCCCAAAGAATTCCGGTCCGTATTTTATCGTCGCTACATAAACGATAAGTTTTTGCTGTTCCGTGAGGAATCCCATGCAACATTAGTTTTCGATTTTATTAATAGCAAGCATCCAAATATTCAATTCACCATGGGGCGTGAAGAGAATAATAAATTACCTTTTCTTGATTGTTTGGTAACTAGACGAGAGAACAAATTTGAAGTGTCCTTTTACCGGAAAAATACTTTTTCTGGTCTGGGAATGAGCTTCTTTAGCTATTGCTCTATACGTTTTAAATTGAATTGCATTAGAACTATGCTTGCCCGTGCTTATAAAATATGCTCAAATTTTAACCTTCTTCATTTAGAGTTTTCGTTTTTGACCGAATTTTTCCGTCAAAATAGTGTTAGACCTTCATTCATCGAATACCACATAGGTAAATTTTTGGACAACAATTTTCAAAATACCAATGTTTCACCAAATTTGACTTCTAAGCATCCGATCTCTCAACCAATTTATCTGTGTTTACCATATTTTGTACCTCACTCAGAGGAGCTCAAAACTGAATTACTGGCCCTCCTCTCTAGACATTTTACAGGCATTGAATTTCATATAATATTAAGAAACACATTTACAATCTTTTTTTCAATTGTAAGGACAGATTTCCAGCCACTATGCAGGCCTCTCTAGTGTATTCGTACGGTTGTGCACGTTGTGCATCTAAGTACTTTGGCATGACCACACGTACTCTAGGAACTAGAATGGCAGAGCATTTTGGAGTTAGTTACCGCACTGGTGCTCGTCTGACCAGTCCGTTTCATTCTGCTGTTCGTGATCATGCAGAAACTTGCAATACGATACCCAACTCTAGTTATTTCAAAGTAGTACGTGCAGCTTCAAGTGTTTTAGATCTTAGAATTTTAGAGTCTCTTTTCATTTTTAAATGCAAGCCTTCACTTAACAACCAGTTACGCTCATATCCCCTTACCATTATAGGTTCTTAGTTGTGTTTCTTTTCATGTATCTCTTTTAACTGTTTCTGAATTTATGTTTGTACATTTTTTCCCTTCTTGTTTCAGTGGTGTGTGTAGGATTTGCTTTAAAAGATCTGATGATGGGTGTTAGCCCGAAACGTTCGCATTATAATGAAATTTTCATCAGTGTTTTTTCTCTCCTCTTTTTATTAAAATTGAAGAAAATCGCAGAAAATGTTCTAAAAAATGAGCTGCATCATCCTACATAGGCTTCTACGACCTATGAATAAGATAGAAGATGAAATTTGCAGCATTGAAGTCATTTTCTTTTGTTTCCAATCGCTCATTGAGTGTTATACAAAGTTTCAAATAATTCTAAACCATTGACAAAAATAGGTAAAAATTTCGTAAGGGGATCCTCGTTGTATTTTTTCAATAAATTCAGAAATCAAAAATCAATAATTGCAAGTCATAGTTCAGCAGCATAGCATGTATTGAGTAGTACTATAAGAAAAATCGCAAATAAATAAGGCAAAATAACTAATAATTACAGAAAAAGAGGTGCATCATCCTTTACAGGATCCTATGACCTATGGATCAAAACCCAGGTGAAATTTGCAGTATTGAGGTCATTTTCTTTTGTTTCCAATCGTTAATTGAGCGTTGTACAAAGTTTCATAGAATTCTCAAACATTGGCCAAATAAGGTAAAAAACTTCGTATGGGGACACCCCATGTATTTTTTAAACAATTTAGAAATCTAAAATCAATAATAAAAGGTCATAGTTAAGCAGCATAACATGTATTGAATGGTAATAAAACAAAAATCGAAAACAAATAGTGCAAAATAACGACTATTAAACAAAAAATGAGATGCATCATCCTACACAGCCTCCTATGACACATGGATCAAATACCAGATGAAATTTGCAGCATCGAAGTCATTTTCTTTTGTTTCCAATCGCTAATTGAGTGTTATACAAAGTTTCATCGAGGTCTAAAACAATGACCAAAAGCAGTAAAAATTTCGTAAGGGGATACCCTCTGGATATTTTCAGTAAATTCAGAAATCTAAAGTCAATAATTACAGGTCATAGTTCAGCAGCGTAGCATGAATTGAGTAGGAATAAATCAAAAATCGCAAACATAGAGCGCAAATTAACGAATAATTACTAAAAAAGAAGATGCATCATCCCTGCAGGCTCCTATGACCTATGGATCAAAAACCAGATGAAATTTGCACTATTGAAGTCATTTTCTTTTGTTTTCAATCTCTAATTGAGTGTTAAACAAATTTTCATCGAATTCTAAAACATTGACCAAAAAAGGTAAAAAATTTTGTAAGGAGATACCCTTTAAATATTTTCAATAAATTCAGACATATGAAATCAACAATTGCAGGTCATAATTCAGCAACATACATAGCATGTATTGAGTAGTAATAAAAGAAAAATCGCAAACAAATAGTGCAAAATACCGACTATTTACCAAAAAATGAGATGCATCATCATACACAGGTTCCTATGACCTATGGGTAAGATACCAGATAATATTTGCAGCATTGAAGTCATTTTCTTTTGTTTCTAATTGCTAATTGAGCGTTTTTTAAAGTTTCTTAGAATTCTAAAACATTGATCGAAAAATGTAAAAATTTTTGTAAGGGGATACCCATTGTATTTTTCAATAATTTCAGAAATCTAAAATCAATAATTGCAGGTAGTGTTTTAGCAGTACAGCATGTATTGCAGTGGTTCCGAACTTTTACGAGCCGTGACACACTATCAAACTTTTCAATTGTTGGCGGCACAACTGTCGGGAAAAATTTATTTTTCTATTGCTAATGCCGTTTTCCATGTAACACTTTAGCCTCAGTATATTTTCAAGTCAGATTTGAAGAAAAAAATATATGTCGAAATTTATTGGTCCGTACATCGGTCATAAGTAAAATATAGAAATTATAAATCTTAAGTTCACGTCATAATTCACTTTTTCTATTTCAATAAGCTGAATGTCAAACATTATTAGAAGTAGAAGTCAAAGAAGAAAAGAAGATATGATACTTACATGAAAGAAGTAAAGATTTTAGAGTGAAACTTGAGCCTGGTGCTTCTTTACAACAGATCTAATATTTGGTCGAATGTGAGAGAGGTATACTCTCAAGTCTTCCTTTACACTTTCAAACCTTGCTCGTTTCTTAGTTTTGATGTTGTTCAAATAAGAAAACATTAGTTCACACAAGTAAGAAGTTGAAAACTGCAACGGAATCTTGATAGCTTTTTTGGCAACTGAAGAGTACTCTTCCATACCCGAAATCCAAAAGGAGTTTAACGATAACTGATCATACTTCAATTTCAGTCCTCGATCGCTGGAAATACTTGCTAATTCTTTTTCTTCATTCAACTTGAAATTAGTTGTACTGGTAACAGTCAAATCTGCTAAGGGATTGCGAATCCAATCACACTCATCAATGCTGATGGAGGGAAAGTATGTAGTCATCAATTCGCTTTGCTGAGCACGTGAGATGTTCATTAATAATAGGAATCATCTTTTTATTGCAGGTTTTCCGAATTAATAGAAAAATGTTCAAATTGCCTGCCCTGATTTGATTCCTCCACAAAGCCATTTTATTCTTAAAAGCAACGAATTTATCTGTAGAAGATAGAACGTTTTCATTTTTACCTTGCATTTCGGTGTTCACAGAATTTAGGAGGCCGAATGTCTGTTAAATACTCAACTTGAGACATCCACAAGTCATTACTAAGGTACTTGCAAAATCGATCATGTTTTCCATTCTCAAAGAAGGAGAGAAGTTCTTTTTAAAGTTCATTGACACGTAAAAGCACTTTTCCTTTGGACAAGCATCGTACTTCTGTATTTAATAGCAGACGAACGTTTGGAAAATTCATATCTTCGCATAATGGCTCAAATATTTGACGTGAGATACTTACTATTTCGATGACGATTTAATACATCCTTCAGTTCATTTTGGATGATCCTTGAAAACAGTACTTCTCTATGCAAACAATTTTTGCACGCTGGTAGGATTACTGTTTCGGCAAGAATATGAGACTTCGAATTAACAGCAATAGTTTCTGCCACCTTATAAGATACTACTTGAGCTTTTTCAGACACAGCCATTGTTTTCTGAAACAGTTTACTTTGCTTTGCATTTGATTGCAACAACCATTCAAAATATTTAATACTTTCATTTTGAAGACTCGGGTGTTTTGTAGTGAAGTGAATATTCAGCTTACTTGGCACCATTGTTTCATTGGACAGAGTCTGGCCGCATACAACACACAGTGGGGAAGGCATCTGAGCGTCACCAGTCCAGTCAAATCCATATTTTAAATAATTATCACCGCACATCTGGTAAACTTTCACCTTTTTAACTGGAGCTGATTCATTAAAAGTACATTTTTGTTCAGTTTTCGAGGAATCACTTTCGTCGCAATCAGTTTTTTGCTTGAGGAACTTATCCATGGTTAAGGGATTGATGCAGCCAAAAAAGGCGGTTAGAACAATATAAATATGTGAACCACCACATTTGCTCGCCATATCACGACTGAGATAAGAAACAAAAAAGAATTTCAACAATGCAGTATTAACCCTTTAGCTACTAAAAGGACAGTTCGGTCGTCTTTTACGGTCTATGGGAGAATTGTTCTAATAATTAAACAATGAGCAATATGAGGTTGCTACAAGGTTTGAACCCGGCGGCATGTTACAGCGTCGTTCTTTTGGCTGCCTGGCTCTCAGCGTGCTTCATTGCATCAGGGTACAGACGGTCTTTGTAAGCTTAGACGTACAAACTAGAAAAACAAATTGGTCGCTAAAGGGTTAAACGTAATGAAATTTATTTCTAAAAACTATCGCTCAAATTAACAACAATTCAAAGGTAATTATGAACAAAAAATGTAAACTATTTACATTCAAAGACGAACTTGTATGATACGTCCTGTGACAGTTTCGTAAATTGATTGGCTGATTGTACTCCAAATTATTCGCTCACTTTCACTAAGGCTCGCTCAACTATCAGTACAATTCATTGACTCAAGTCACAATTCGAACGACAAGTAATGACCACTAGTGAGATTATAAAAATTTACAGTTCACCTTTTGCTGACATTGAAGCCATTGTTCATCATTTAAAGACATTGTACAGGAACTTGAGATTTTTTGCGTGCAATATGCAACTTGAGGTACTGTCTAATTCTTTAGCTAAAATTGTAAAAAGATTATTCGCTGCTAGCATATCAATTTTATTGACAATCTTTAAGCGATCGGGTGTGTCGTGCGATTGTTTCGCGGTACACCTGAGCAGCCTTTATGGCAAACCGGCGTGCCACGGCACACCTGAGCAGCCTCCACGGCACACCTGAGCAGCCTCCACGGTACACCTGAGCAGCCTCCACGGCACACAAGCCTCCACGGCACACCTGAGTAGCCTCCACGGCACACCAGCGTCCACGGCACACCGGCGTACCGCGGCACAGTGGTTGGAAATCACTGACCTATAGATAAGATACCGGATGAAATTTGCAGCATTGAAGTAATTTTCTCGTGTTTCACTCTACTGACACTCTACTTCTACTCCTGGCAGGATGACACTCTACTTCTACTCCTGGCAGGATGACACTCTACTTCTACTCCTGGTAGGATGACACTCTACTTCTACTCCTGGCAGGATGACACTATTTCTACTCCTGGCAGGATGACACTCTACTTCTACTCCTAGAAAATACACGTGTTTGAAATATCCATGAAGTTTCACTGATGAGATTGGTTGTTTATGTGGATTTTGAAATTTACATTTGAATGAGTTTAGGTAGCGAACTCGGGTCAGGCTACCCTCTCCTCTCCTGCCCTCATTTTAACTTTTCATTGACCTCTGCTGTCCGTTCTTGCCCCCCCTCCCTCCTGCAGTGTGGGGGCTAGTTCTTGTCCCCTCCTGCTGTGTGGGGGCTAGTTCTTGTCCCCTCCTGCTGTGTGGGGGCTAGTT
>VCRD01005237.1:0-24994 GCA_006783055.1 Trinorchestia longiramus
TATATATATATATATATATATATATATATATATATATATATATTATATATATACACAGAGTGTCTCAAAAAAATGTACTCACCCATTAATCGTTGCTAACATGCTGTCTTCTTTGTGTTGCAGGTGTGAGGATCGAACCTTTGCGAACATGATTAAATGTGATTAAAGAATCATGTTCGCAAAGGTTCGATCCTCACACCTGCAACACAAAGAAGACAGCATGTTAGCAACGGTTAAAGGGTGAGTACATTTTTTTGAGACACCCTGTATATGCATCATTGCAGAGCTAATGATGTCTTGAAGTTTTTTACAAGTATAAAACTACATGTTATAAAATAATTAAAATTTGGCATTGATGACTTGTAAGTGGTGACGACATGGTGAAGTCGTAATAGAGAAGTGATGACAGCTGGGGTAGGAGAGATGAGGATGGAAGATATGAATGGGGGTTCGGCGGGGAATGGGAATGAGGGATGGAAATCGGGGGAAGAAAATTGATGGGTGGAAATCGGAGGATGAAAATGAAGGTAGGGTTTGAAAAAGACAATTAGACTGAAAAAATGACAATGTATGGTTGTAAACAAAGGAAAAATAAGATGGAAAAGGTGGGAAAAGGGAGATGAAAAAGGGATAAGGGGAAAGGGATGGAAGAAGGAGAGGAGAAAGAGAGGAATAAAAGAAGGGGAACGGAAACAGTTTACGGCAAAACAAAATTGAGGCACGCTTGAAGCCACACAGTTTCCTGGCCTTGATATGTAATTGACATGTACTCAATTTTTACATTTATGTACATATTGAATGCATAAGATATATATGTATTTATTGGTCCAGTTCAAACAAAGAGAATAAAGCAGCTGTTCGGGTACATCATAATATCAGGGTGTCCGGAAAGTTCATGCCGATTTTTAAAGGAGAGAAAAAGTTATAAGCCAATAAAGTTATAAGCCAATATAAGCCAATACATTTTTTATCAACCAAGTATGAACCATTTTGTTCTACAAAGCGTTTTTCATCTTTCTTTTGACTAGAAAATATTCTCATCGCAGAATTGAGGTGGTTTCATGCCAAAGAATTTCATCAGGGTATCTTTTTAGGTCATCCAAGAAATTGAAACTTTTACCATTAAGACTATTTTGCTAAGACCCAAATGAATGATCATCCGAAGGAGCAATATCTGGTGTATATGGAAGGCGGGATTACACATCCCAGCCAAGCTGTAGCAATTTTTGACAGGTTTCAAAAGAAACGTGTGGTCTGGCATTAGCCTGATGGATCAGCCAAACACTCATCACTGTAAACTCGTATATTTCTTTGGTTGCTTGTGATGGAATTTTCCTCTATGGAAGTAGAAAGGCATCAGGTGTGCTCTAAATGGAGGTGTAGTCAAATTTTACCTTCCAAACTCAATCATGTTCTTAATAAGTCGAAAGATGAACTACTAAAAATCGGCACGAACTTTCCGGACAAGCCAGTAGAAACAAAATGAGTAAATTAAAAAACGCACGAGTCAAATAATACTAGGCACAATATCAGACACAATACCAGACGCAATACCAGACGCAATACCAGACGCAATACCAGACGCAATACCAGACGCAACACCAGACCCAACACCAGACCCAACACCAGACCCAACACCAGACCCAACACCAGACCCAACACCAGACCCAACACCAGACCCAACACCAGACACAACACCAGACACAACACCAGACACAACACCACACACAATACCAGTGAATACACAATACTAAACACAACACCAGTAAGTATCTACAGTAACTGGGAAATGACTTAATTTGCCTGTAAATTGACTCCCCTGCAGAAACTCCTTCACTTCTGAGTTCCAATTATTTATGTTCATCTTGAACTGAAATCATGACAATGCAGACGCTTTCCATCAAACTCAAACACACTTCCTTGAGTAAGCATTTGCTAAGTCAAACACAGCTGTAACATCTACAACTACTGTAAACAGCAGCAGCAGCTCAGTAACAGAGAACAAACTACTTTATCTACTACCTATGTTCAGTAAACATTTAAATCAACATAAAAATTAATGATTTTCGCTCGCCTCACTGAATCAGTTATGAAAACCCTCTGAAGTCGCACTGAAGTCCCACTGACGTATATATAACATAAATATTCATTATAATATAAACACAATAAATCAGAAGTCAAGAAATACTCACACCAGGTACTGGGAGCAATCTTAAATAGTACTAATGGACCAATGGATAGATTTTAGAAAATAATATACAAGTTTTTCTTGAACCCCGATAAACTGAACATAAATATTAAGCAGCCAACATAAATTCCTCTTAAAAAGCCATCAATTAGTAGGGCAGTCGGACAAAATGCAGTTGTGGTTAAGGAATCCAGTTCAAAAGTTCCTATCGCACGCATCACAGAGGAAATCATGTGATCGAGTTCTTGTTCTCATGGTATGATCACGTTAACTCGACCACCACATGACCGTGCTACAAGTTCTGGTACGCTCAGAAGTGTAAGAGGTAAATTACTGGTAGTAATTAATGAGAAGAATTGTGTTGGATTGTTAATTCAGCTTTTGAAATTAGTAATTACCAAAAAGGATTGTGTAGGATTGTTAAATCAGCTTTGAAATTAGTCATTAATAAAAAAAATTGTGTAGGATTGTTAATTCACCTTTTGAAATCAGTAATTACTAAAAGGGATCGTGTTGGAGTGTTAATTCATCTTCTGAAATTAGTAATTACTAAAAAGGATTGTGCAGGATTGTTAATTCCGCTTTTAAAATGACTGGGCTGTTACATTTCTAACCAGGCAGACAGATTGATTAAATAAACTGGCTCTCTCTTTAAACTTCCAGATCATAGTTCCGTATCCCTACAAGCCTCTACTGATCACTGGTCAAAAAATGTTAGCATTAAGAATTAAAAAAATAATTCATTTGTCCAGTATACTTGATTGGAATAAAGTTTCCTTCCTTCGTTGAAAACACTGTGAATAATTAATCATTGCCACAGAAAGTTCATTCTAAATTATGTACCTAAAAAATTGACTGCAATTGGCAATACGAGCAGGAGTGATGGAAGAAAAGTGGCAGGGAAAGTAGAGGGTGCGGCAACATGACTTCCTT
Organism: Trinorchestia longiramus; assembly: GCA_006783055.1. Taxonomy (NCBI): domain Eukaryota; kingdom Metazoa; phylum Arthropoda; class Malacostraca; order Amphipoda; family Talitridae; genus Trinorchestia; species Trinorchestia longiramus. The sequence goes on from VCRD01005237.1 coordinate 3,122, forward strand.
ATTTTAAGAGGAACTCTCATTGAAAAGAAAAAAATATGTTGCCGCACCATGTGTCTTACTCGTGGATCCCTGATAAAGAAATAATTTTGGAGGAGCTCCGACCTCATTATCACGAAAAAAGTTTTCTTGGCAAAATTTATGACATTTTTTCAATCCTATATCGGATGGCACATCTCATGGCACTAAGATAAAAAAGTATTTTGTGTAATTTTTTCAAATATCGGGTGATTTACGTAGCTGAGTTGCTTATTAAGCGCAGGAAGTGTGTTTGATTCCACGTGTGTTGTAGACATCAATTGCCAATACTGAAAGAAAAATACTTTACGAGTTCATGCTTTCATATAAAACTAGATGCCAGTTCGCTGCTCCAAATTCGATTAGTTAGGAAATAATTAAAATGAAGAAGACACCAAAAGAGTACAAAAATACACTAAAATAATATCAAATTAGTAATACCTGATTAAAAATAATAATTATAAGTCAGGGTATCATATTTACCCAGAAATCAAAATCCAGGACGTGCATACTGGAAACCAGAACACTATTTTGACGCTGCAATATCATACAGTTGGTGAGTCAGAAGCATGCTGCACACACGAGCCAGTTGCAATTTCATACAGTTGGTGAGTCAGAAGCATGCTGCACACACGAGCCAGTTGCAATTTCATACAGTTGGTGAGTCAGAAGCATGCTGCACACACGAGCCAGTTGCAATATCATACAGTTGGTGAGTCAGAAGCATGCTGCACACATGAGCCAGTTGCAATATCATACAGTTGGTGAGTCAGAAGCATGCTGCACACATGAGCCAGTTACTACGCTATGTCGGCCAAACGTTAACGCATTAAGCTGAAGTTCTGCATTAGTTTTTTCTCAAATGAATGATTTTCATTTGATGCTCAGAATATATTCTAGCACTCGTACGTATATGAAACTGAATCTACAACTCAAAACGATAAATGACAAAAATATATATGCATAAGATCGCATGTATTTATTACTCCCTTATATTTACACTGGATTTCAGTACAGCTGTACCCTTTGACCCCCGATTTCCTTAAACAAATAATGTTCTTAAAACGCGCATGTTGCTTCTGAAGATGTTACGATTTACGGAAAAACGACAAAGATATGTGCAACGTAAAATGTAATTTTCTCCATGATTATAAACGATTCAGTTCTACATATGTAATCCAAGAAAAATAATTCTTTTCTATCTTGAACTTTTAATCCAATCAAAACAGACTTTTCATAGTTCCTCGTGTTCAATAATAGTAGGCTTCAATGAGATATTCGTGAACGAAAAGCGTATCATGAAATTCTGGGAGCAATTACCGTAGATTTAACACCTTTTAAACATCTGTTTCATTTGTTAATACAGGACACGTTTTGATGGCATCTGAAATTAAGGACATTGATGTGCCTATACCCTTTTGGGTGATTGTGCACACCCTCTAATATGAATTAAAATCCAAAAAAATAAAAGTAGGTTGAAAGACATGAGTGTTTCTACTGTATAGCTTAACATTATAAACCCCTGTAAAATATGGATACGGTTATTCGTAAAAACAATTTGATAAAATCATTCGATAAGATGTATTAAAAATTACAAATACAATTTGAAAGACAAATCCATATTCTCTCAGATTAAGATCTTCTGAACAAACACTCGCAGAAGAACTGGGCCAAGCAAGATAACGCGCGTTCCTGTTGGGAAATATGAATTAAAAACTGTCCTGACATATGAAGAGTACAAATGTGCATAAACTTGAAGAACTTATTTTAAATATCTTACACCAAATATTTCTCTAGTGGCTGCTCTGTGTATTAGGAGATAAACCTGAACGACCGATATTTTACTTGAATTAGTTACCATAATAAATATTCCTGAATGATGCATTATTGGAGTGTCGAAACAAAGAAAATGAGCCAAAAATTTTTACGTAGAAAAAATTTAAAGTAAACCTTTCGTATTTACTACATTAATTGTTCCATAAATGATTCGAACAATAAAAACTAATGAATAATCCTGATTCCTATGTCCTGCATGAAAGAAATAATGTAAGTTCATTGCAGTAGTGAAATTGTATTTGATTTTGTGTCTTATTATATGGTATTAAAATTCACGGGAGCTTAAGCAGCAAATTTTAAAACAACATAAAAGTCAGCCCTGACCAGTTGTCAGCACAACACATGACCAAACAAGTGTCAGCCCTGACCAGTTGTCGGCACAACACATGACCAAACAAGTGTCAGCCCTGACCAGTTGTGAGCACAACACATGACCAAACAAGTGTGAGCACTGACCAGTTGTCAGCACAACACATGACCAAACAAGTGTCAGCACTGAGCAGTTGTCAGCACAACACATGACCAAACAAGTGTCAGCACTGACCAGTTGTCAGCACAACACATGACCAAACAAGTGTCAGCCCTGACCAGTTGTCAGCACAACACATGACCAAACAAGTGTCAGCCCTGACCAGTTGTCAGCACAACACATGACCAAACAAGAGTCAGCCCTGACCAGTTGTCAGCACAACACATGACCAAACAAGTGTCAGCCCTGACCAGTTGGTCAGAAGAACAAAAGAACAAAAAAGTTCGCTCTTCGTTCATCGCTAAGAGCTGCAGGCCGCAGTAACGAGGCTCACTACGGCTAAGTTTTTGCAGCGTCTAATTTGTGTTGGTTGTGAAGACCTGCTCAGCCGAGATCAGCGAATGCATGCATAATTTTGGCCAAATTATTTGAAAGAAAAAATAGCGACAGTCATGTCGGCGACTTCTTAGACCGAGTGCTGAACATATGTGTCTATTATTTAAGCTGCATACAACAGTGTCATTGTTATGTAAGGTCAAATTATATGCATAAATATGAAGGTCAGACATACAAATCAGGTTTGGTATTGAAGATTGCATAAATATTGCTATCGTGTTCACCTGAAGAGTAAAAATATTTCACGATGAAGTAAAAAATAAAGTTTTTGAAGACATTTGCATGGTAGGTCGGTTGCACGGAACGCGTGTCTTTTTATTGCAATAGACAAAGCCATGTAGAAAAAATGGAAGGCAAGGCTTATTTAACTACAAAGCTAACCCCACAACAGATTCCTAGAACGAGTATTGCTGACTCAGCGATGGGTAACTAGCGTTGCCATAGACTCTATGGCAACGCTAGTTACCCATAAGTCCTCAAAGATATAAGTCCACTAGCCACTCAAGTCCACTAGCCACTCAAGTCCACTAGCCACTCAAGTCCACTAGCCACTCAAGTCCACTAGCCACTCAAGTCCACTAGCCACTCAAGTCCACTAGCCACTCAAGTCCACTAGCCACTCAAGTCCAATATGTATGTTTCGAGTAGAGCATACGAATCCTACGTGTTCTACAAGAAACGCTAGTTCCCAAAATGTAGTGTAAAGATAACTTTCCTCTACACAAGGATATTGTGCACCAGAAGCAAGATCGCGTGTTGATTAACCAGTAAGTCAGTTTCCTAAGCAAATTTAATGCGTCCGAATGCAGGTTCGAATTTGCATTCAACTGAATTCCTGCTGGCAACGATCAGCCCTGGCGATGCAGGCTGACGTCATGAGTCATTTTATCGAGACAGGCTTGTCTTTGTGTCACCGTCAACTTTGTGTCACCGTCAGCTTTGTGTCACCGTCAACTTTGTGTCATCGTCAACTTTGTGTCACCATCAACTTTGTGTCACCGTGAACTATCCTAGTAATTCATGTTGATAACTGCGTATTGTTCAAAAGTCTACGGAAATACGCCAATACTTTACAGAAAATCTCCGAAACGCCCCAGAAATACGCTCAAACTTTATGAATTTACAGTCAAACCTCACGAAAATACATCGAAATTACGAATGCACACCAGAAATCTACGGAAAATTACCGACGCTTCACGGAAATACACAGAAACTCCACGGTACTACTATGAAATATTTGTTGATGTGACCTCGAAATTTTGGAATCACGGTTGCCTCGCTACAGACACTCACTGTAACCTCGTTCTGAAGTGTGAGGTGACTCATTAAAACCTTTGCAACAATAATTAACTCATGCAGGCTCATACTTTTGATGGGAAGAAATGTGTAACATGCAGAAAAAGTTTATAGATTCATGAGGATATTCCCTTACATTTATCATAGTAGTACAAATTTTGAGCTGCTGAGCAGTGAAAGAGCTCAATTTTGAAAAGTGGTTTGGTCTCTGTACCACCAAGTATTAAAAATGATCTCTTTGGAGGTATGAAATGTGTACCGCTAGACCTGAAAGGGTGAATTAAACCATTGTTGCACAATGTAGGAATAACAGATCATTAGTATAGTATATGTGTTTTTATAACTTGTTTGCATGTATCGGGTAACACGCACTGCTCCCAGCTCTTATGTATCTTACTACACTAGACCTTCTAATCAAATATTTACTTTATTTCCATCAAATTTTAATAAATCGTATTCACCCTCTTGTCCAAGTTCACGTATACATAATTACACGGGAGTTCAACAAATATTTATTCTTTCATTTTTTATTGAACTTCACAAGGCAGACCTCAGAACCATCAATCAAATCTTGCGCTTCAGGAAAGTTGTGCATTTTTTGTTTCAGTTGCACTTGTGTATATGAAAAGCGCCAAATCCCCACAGCCTACACACGCATATTAATATATATACATATATAATAAATACATGGACAACAAATATACACACGTATACAAATAAATATGATATACTCCACGTGCATGACTTTCAGTATGAGAGTGCAGAAATTTCCCCTAGTATTGATACGTCAGCGGACGCACTTGTACGCTGCCGAGTATTTTCATACAACTGCGCGTTACTGGAATTGTCGTGAACACCACGCACTCTTTGTACAGTCATGCTAACTAGCAGTTATATTCTTACGAGACTGTCATGCTAACCGGCAGTTTTATTCTTACGAGACTGTCATGCTAGAGTAGTTTTATTCTTACGAGACTGCCTCACCTTTGCAAAATGCACGGATTTCAGTTGATCGTTCTAATTCAACTTCAACAAAGACTTTTTCTAGTATATGAGAGTAAAACAATGTTTTCATACATCATACCCAGGTATCAGGTAGAAGCTGGAGAATAAACAATAAAATTCAGATTTTATCTAATATCTAAGCGTAAAAAAGAATTTCCATATTTCCTATCAAGATAAAGAGTAGAAACTGATAAATAGACAACAAAATTCAGGTGTTATCTTATTTCTACTCGTAGAATGTTTTAAATTGCGGGTATACATAAGACGAAATATTTTTTCTTATATCATTAATTCCATCACAAAACTGACGATAAAAAGAATGCAATTCAAATACCATCTATTGTCAAGTAAGTTGTGTTTGAACGTACGGGTATTGAATGAACTTTTTCAGTTACGTGTGCCAAAAAAAACCTTTAAAATTTATCTATTATTATAAGCATTATTCATGTTAGTATTAATATTACCAACAAACTGATAAAGATAATTTCTTCATCGTAGTATTTAGGACTGCATTCTCTGTTTTGTCTGTGAACTAAGTGAGGAAATTTAAGCTGTCATTTGTTCCAAGTTTGTTGTCGATTTAATAGCGATTTCCGTTTACTGTGACATAATATTCGGAAAACAACGAAAATAAACAATGATTTTCGAAATTTGCCGAAATTTACTAATACTCGCGAAAACGTACGAAAGTCTGAATACCGACTGAAAACAAGAAAAAAATGTTAAAATCAATTAAAATTCACAAAAGGTTTCGAAAACTTACAAAAATTCGCGGAATGCTACTAAAATGTACGACAATTCACGAAAACATTTGAAAATGAACGGAAATTTATGAAGGCATCGTCCACTAGTTGCGTGGTTCACAAGGGGGACCAACGAGTCTAGCATTATTGTTAAACTTATTTTAACAAAAAATGTTTCAGTGTTTTTTACACGTAAAGAAAAATCACGAGTTGATAGACGAGTTCACTTCTTAGAAAAACTTTTCGCGTACGCAATGTACGTTCCTGGACGTGACACACAAAATAAAAAAACGCTAGTAATTATTACTTGCATTTGTTAGCAGTTGACGTGAAGGGACTAGTCAGGAGACAACCTATGCACAAGGTCGAATTGTGCTCCGTTGAATGGAAGAGATTTCTACGCACAACTGGTAAAATCAATGAATTCGGAAGTGACTACGTATAAAATAAAGTACTTACGACAAAAAATAAATGACTACGAACAAAATAAAGTAGCTAAGAACAAAATAAAGTAACTAAGAACAAATAAAGTAACTAGGAACAAATAAAGTAACTAGGAACAAAATGAAGTAACTAAGAACAAATAAAGTAACTAAGAACAAAATAAAGCAACTAAGAACAAAATAAGGTAAGTACCTTGGGATACTTTCATGATTGTTTTGGCATGGCTATACTACAGGCAGGTAATTCATCATTAGATCTAACATTATTCCTGAACTCAATTTACGAAACATTGTTTTTCATGTACAACTCAGCGAATGTATCGTTGTTAGACAATAACTCTGTAAAATCAGCGCACGTTGATCCCACACATGTACGATGTTGCTCTTGATTGATGTACTCTGAAAAACACTTGTGACTTGGAATAAATATGTCTGAATTATTTCTACACTGTATTTTCATTGGAAATGCATTTATTCGCATAAAACCATGTCATGAGTTTAAAATTCGATGAAAAATTTATTGATTCGACTTCTGACAGTTAAACATTCTCATGTAGACGACTTAATGTACGAAAACTTCGGAAGAAATATGCAAAACTCAAACAGTACCTCAAAGAAACGTACGTGTCGTTACGTAAATGTACTGAAAATCATTATGACCTTATGACCTTCGAATGGATATTCATTTATGCCACTTACAATATAAAATAAGCAGGACCTGTGTACCATGTACATTATGTAGCTCTTGAGCACATCACGCATTTGAAAAAAGCGCTCAAGTTCCAAAGAAAGAAAAATTCTACGGTACATTCAAACTACATACATTGTAGCCCTACATAACGACATATTCTTCATCAATCTACTAGCTTCCATACATTCAATAAGACCTTTGATCTTTTGACTGCACAATGAGATGATGCAACTGGTAATTAATGAATACATTTATAATTTTCACGGTGGCTTCCGAATGTTCATAGAAACGACAACGCATTCATTTTCAGTGCAAACTGAGGTCGACCAGCATGCCAGCAAAATAATATATTTTATCGGCGACAGAAAAGAATATCCTAAATGTCAAAGGAAAATATGGTGTTTTCTGACGGTACTCCAAGGTTCCGTGCCAGGCCCCACAAATAACCATTTGTTTTCAGATTGCATTATCTCTCAAATGTTCAGCGAAACATATGCATTTTTGACCTATGTATTCTGAAGACCACAATGAAGCAGAGATAATAACAGAAGCCACTAAAACATTTATCAGAACCCGGCATTGTTGAGCTTGCTAACGAACACATCTCGCAGATGCGGAAATTTTTACGAATTGATGTAAGAGATAAATTCAGTGATGGACTGACGCAGGAATACTCCAGCACGAAAATCATAGCAGCTTCATTTTAATTGGTATCAGACAAATGATTTAATGCAAGCTTCTTCATTGTGGACATATGCTTTTGAAAATTCGTTTTACATGTGAATTTAGCTTGTGGATTTCTAATGGAGAAGAGGAAGTCCAGAAAATTAGTGATTTAGTTCACGGCCCCAACACAGCATTCTACTACACGACTCTTTCCCAGAGCATAAAAGGACTGACTTACTTACATTCTAATTTATTTTGAATTTTATGTTCACTCTCAGTTCCAATCTGACCTCAAGTTCTCAGTCAAAAATATTTCCATTACCTCGAAACTTTACAAGCAATTGAAAGAGTGCCGTGAAATGAATTGACTGGTAGCTGCAGAACGCCACTTCTTAATTAGTAATTGTCTTAGGAAAACCTTCAAAAAAACATTGAAACAATAAAGAAACCTTAAAACATCGATGATTGTATGATCTGTAAAAAGTTATGAATGTGAGCACTAAAAAAGGTATTACAGTGCATAAATCCAACAAATTCAGAGTTTTAAGCTACATAAAAGGATGTAATGTGAGGACTTCACGATTTTATTTAAATTATATTTTCTGTGTGTGTTACATAAGAAGGAATTTTGGATATAGAAATAAGAATAAATACGGCACGTGGCACGCCCAACAGTGTGACAAGTAGTGAAATACCCAGAAATGTGGTATGGGGAAAAATGCCCAGAAACGTGTCACGTGGTGAAATGCCCATATATGTGGTACGGGGAGAAATACCCACAACTGTAGTACGGGGAGAAATGCCCAGAAATGTGGCACGTGGTGAAATACGCAGAATAGAGACCGTGAAGTAATGGGCAAAAATGGGATACGTGGAAAAACATGGCTCGTGGACAAACGCTCAAAAATGAGGCACGTGGAGGAATTGCCGGAAATGTGGCAGGCGCGTAGGGAAACAGACACCTGGGATGCTATAATAGATGAGTAGAAATTAGAAGAGCACGGTACGCCATCGCACTTGCGTACGCATTATGGCCAAATTTGTGTACATATGAACCAGTTACGGACACGTACACAGGATGTATATTAACGTATCTTGTTAAAATTGTGGCTTGTAAGTAATGGAAAAAAATTCAACTGTACTGACGTCTGTCCTCTACACGCGTGCTGTGGACGCCAGAGTCTCGAAGATGCGCGGGGCGGCGGCAAATATTCACTAACAAGCTTAGGAATTTTGAAGCAGACTTGAGACTTGCAATGCTCGTAGTCGCAGCAATGCCTCGCTTCAACTCGAAATTATATGGAAACTTGTCAACCAACGCGTGAAGATTGACGCGTTTTTTACTGATCCTTCAATGGGGAAACTCCTTCGCAAAGCCTGCGTCCACTGGCAAATCAAACGAAAAAATCAATAACGGAACACGTGATTTTTTTTCGCGAGTAGGTCTACTAGTTTTAAATAAACTCCGTTCTACAAACGCTTTGCATGAAATATATTATTAGATAACTGTATTGATTCGTAAGTCATTCTTGATGAGTGGATGATAGAAAGTTCATTCAAAAGATTTTGATTCATGTTGTTCAAATTTGGAATGCACATACCATAGTTTTGGTAAAGATTGAGTGCAAACACATAGTTTGTTCGTAAAACCATTCAACCAATAAAACATCCAACCATATAACCCATAAACACTCGACCATTCAACCAATATAATATCTAACCATTCAAGCAATAAAACGCCCGACCATTCAACCAATAAAACTCCCGACCATTCAACCAATATAACACCTAACCATTCATCCAATAGAACAACTAACTATTCAATCAAACACCCAACCATTGAACCAATAAACCATTTAATCATTTAACCATTACTCGGTTAACCACTAAACCATTCTAACATCAAATCATTAAAAAAGTCAGCCATTTAGCCATTAAGCCACTTAAACGTTCAGTCATTTAATCATTACACCATTTAACTATTGAGTCACTCAACCATTAATTCTCTTAATCATTATTTCCCTAAACCATTATTTCACTTCACCATTAATTCATATAACCATTAATCCATTTAACCATTAATCCATTTAACCATTAATGGATTTAATCATTGATCCACTTAACCATTGAATCATTAAACCATTAAACAATAAAACTGAAAACCCTTTAATAATCTAGCCACTGAATTAGTACATCATTTAACCATTAAATCACAACCCTTAACTCATCAAACTATTCCAGCACAAACAGAGAATAAGTATGAAATAGAGTGGTCTCATGCCCGACACAGAACTTACAACTACAAAAGTATGTAGCTTTCATTATACGAACTCTTCAACATTTGTGTACACCTGTCCATGCGATAGGCAGCACTGCACACCTGAACTGCGTGATCTTCATCAATAAATAAACAAAACCTGAGCCAAACTTCAGCCCTCTTATTAAGTCACAAGCTCTCATGCGCAGTTTTCCAATAAAACAAATTTTGATTCGTCGTTGTTGTGTGTCGTTTTCTAACCTAAATAATGGCTACAGTGGCTAGTAGTCAAATTTCTTGGTGGTATTCTGCACGCATGTATGTTGGTGTTGTGTGGTGTGTGCAGGCTGTGAAGATTCGTGGTAAACAATTCATTGTCTTCTCACTATGTACGAAAATTACGCAGACTATGCGTAGTCGTTGCAGTGTAGCGCGTGTGTTCGTGTATGCGTGAGTACATGATATGGTAGTCTATACAGAATATGGTAGTTTGCACAAAATATGATACCTTATACTAAATTTAAATATGGTAGTTTACAAAAAATATGGTAATTAACAACAAAGTATGGTAGTTTAAATAATATATGGCAGTTTACACAAAATTTGGTAGCTTACACAAAATATTGTGGTTTCTACAACATATGGTAGTTGACACAGAATACGGTAGTTTACACAGAATATGGTAGTTTAAAATGAATATGGTAGTTTATACAAAATATGGTTATTTACGCAGAATATGGTAGTTTACACAATATATGACTGTCTACACAAAATATCGTAGTTTACACTGAATATGGGAGTTCACACAGAATATGGGTAGTAAGTATTAATCATCTTCAGTGAACACAGCTGCAGGGTTTGGATGTGGCGGTAGACAGGATACAACAAACAAACAAACAAATTTCAACAGACGTGCTTGTTTGAATCAGATTTTCAATTCGTACCAAGCGTTGCCAAAGTTCTAACACGTGGCCTCCGATTGCCTGGCCGGTGTAAATCCTCACTTTGTACATATTATTAGTAGAAGGCACTAAAATTTACAGAACCTAACCTACGTGGCCCACATACGTACCACTTCGGAGTCAACGTCTTAACTATTAGCGTAATGGGACCATCAGTCCTGGAGAATGGGAGGCATTTCGTTATTGTAAAAAAAATGCAGAGACATATGAAAACATCAGCGATCAATGACACCGGATCTGAATTTTCAAGAACAGTGCAAGAAATAGAATTTATCATAGAACCTTTCAGAATTGTGATAAAACTTATGAAAAATAATTTCACAAAATTTTATTTGAAAACTATCTATGAACTATAAAGACCATTTTATGTCGGTATTCCTGATTGTTCGTTTATCTATTTTAAGGTCAAAATTTTCAGAGTTTTGGTTTAGTTTTCCCGAGTTATAGTCAAATTTTCCAGATTTATGGTCTAGTGTTTCTGAGTTATGGTCTAGTTTCTCTGGGTCATGGTGGAATTTTCTAGATTTGTGGCGTAATTGACAAGTAAAGAGTGACTGAAGTAATTATTTAGAAACAAGCCCATTCATCAACAACACAGTTTCAACCACCTCTATTCTTAACACAAACACACAACACATTGTGTGCTTTATTGCTGTGAAATAAAATTCAGCACATTTCTGAAGTTTCATCTGAATGGCATACCCGAAAATTAGCATGTGTTCTAAGCACAGACTTGCGTAGGGACTGCAGGTTCTGATAACATCAGTTTAGGGCGGCTTTTAGAGCGGCAAGTTTTTTGTGTAGCCAGTTTCGACCGCAAATCTTCGTGGTACAAGAACTAGTACACCTCAGATGTGTCTGCACGGCCTATTCAAATTTTGAGGTTTACTTCGAGAATGCACCTAAAAAACCAACTACAACTACCGAGAAACTGCACCCACAGGCTTAACCATCTCAGGATCTTTCTGTTTGAGAAGGGGAAAAAAATTTGCCCAGTGTTTTTCGTGTGTGGGTTTTCTCTTCAAAAAGAAAACTGAGGAAAAACGCACAATTAAAGACAACCTTACAGAGACCTGAAAAACTCTGGGACAATTAAATCGATTCAACGGTTTTAACAATGTGCATGGCATCACACAAGAAGTAAATAAATTAAATAACGTATTGTAACTGATAATAAATAATCGCTAAGTATTTGCATCTATTGGCCGGTATTCTGAATACTCAAAACAATACTGGTATGTAAACTTCGCACAGTATTAGTTAAAGCTAAAATATTAATACAGTTAATAGAAGTGCTAATGCTTAGCACAGTATTAGTAGAAATTTAAATATAAGTGCAGTTAAAATAAATACTTTTATTCTGTACAGTTTTAGTAGAAATTTAAATGTTAAATACAGCTGACATGTGCTACAAATAGTATCATAAGATATTTCAATACAGCTGATACGAGTACTTATGCTTTACACAAAATTAGCTGAAGCTTGCATTCTAAGACCAGCTGATGTAAGCACTTTGTGCAGCCTTACAGAAAATATAAGACCTGTAGATAACATCTTTGTCCTTCTCCTTCTCCCCAACATAAGGAAATACATGCGCATACAGCGTACCTGTATATGCATACAGCGTACCTTCATGCGCATACATGTAGGAGCGTACCTACATACGCATACAGCGTACCTTCATGCGCATACATGTAGGAGCGTACCTACATACGCATACAGCGTACCAGCATACGCATACATGTAGGAGCGTACCTGCATATGCATACATGTAGGAGCGTACCTGCATACACATACATGTAGGAGCGTACCTGCATACACATACATGTAGGAGCGTACCTGCATACAGGAGTAATGCTGGAAGCGCACGCATATAAAGAAGACTCGGAAAATTCACTTTAGCAGTTTTACATAAAGCAATTTTTGTGTTACGATAACTACGCATTTCTAGTTTTTTTTAAATAAATAAGTCCCTTGACTTTGTTAATTAACTGCTAATTTATTCGCTTACTAACAAATTATTCATCAATTAGTTATAATAACTTGAAATGAGCAGCCACCGACATAAACACTACAACACCAAGCAGCACCACTCGCCAAAAAATTTTCAGAGAGAAGTTTTTCAGATGAAAAACAGTAATTATAAATTCAGCCTTCTACTTACTAAAATGATTACCCTAACAAATTGTTACGTAGCTAAATTATTATGCTCAGCATGAAAATAAAAGGACGAATCTAATACTGAGAACTTATTGCGCTTGAAATTAAAGAAGGTAAAAACAGCGTTTTTTAAATCTCGCTAAAATTACATCAATTTCGAAGCTTCGACTGGAGAAAACATTCGAAATCAGTAGGTACAGAGAAAAATGTAAAATTAAAAGTCTGATATTCTCGAAAAATAGTTCAAGAATTATTTATGAAATAATGTCATAAATCACAAACTTACTGATGAACAATCGTACAAGTATTTACCTTTATAGGCTTGTATCAATACTCTAAATACTCCCAGTTGTGCCCTGAAGCTGATCAGTCGTACAAGTATTTACCTCAATGAGTCTGTATCCTAGATACTCCAAATACTGCCAGTTGTGCCCTGAAGCTGATCAGTCGTACAAGTATAGCCTGAACGCAGAGTTCAGTAATCTAGTACGCATCCACGTTCGTTCTTTTGTTTAATTTATCAGTAATTCGTGAAAAGCCGTCACTCGCAATCTTAAATTTTATTATCAACAATTTACCAAGACGAAATGTTGGTTCAGCTACACTAAACGAGATCATGGATGCTGGCTAGTGCAAGGACGTTGACAAAATCAGCGTTTATAGAAAAAACTTCATCATGAATTTTCACTGTTCACAATGCGAACTCCATAAAGTCTCTTTGTTGATAATGCACCCAAGCTTGAAAGTTGTCTACAGAATTCACCATTCCATTTTCTTCCTTTGAATTTCAAAATTTTTAATTTACATTTCGCTATTCATTTTGACAAAGCCGCTTATTTCCATTAGGCTTAGAATTAATTATCCGTTTGAGTGATGAAAAAGATACTGAGTAAGTAAAAGATAAATAAATTGTGTAGAGAAACCAAGATATTGAGTAGAAGAAAAATGTTTACAAAATCATTAGGCAATAAATTACATGTATAAGACAACTTACCTCGGTGTAACGGAAGACAAACACAGCAAGACTCGCGCCTTTGCGGTCATCAAACTGAACAAAATCTGCAGAGCCGCTCGGACGACGTCCAGAAGATCTCCACTGTTAACATTTCTTGCGCGTACTTCTATCGTTTTTGACTTTCACAGAACTTTTTCAGCACAGGCGTCTTCGCAGTACACTTGACATTAAAAAGCCTAGAAAAACTATGACTCAACTCGTAATGTTTTAGGTTTTCATCATACTTAATGTTTATGAATTAGCGTGGTATGTAAGTCCGTAACTGTAAGTTTCACTGAAGAAAATGTTAACTTATTGTATCTGCATTAAATGCTTAACAAAAGAATAGGGCTTAGATTTTAGCGAATAATTAAATAACTTAGAGTTTATGAAACTGAAACAAAAGAAATGCAGAAAAATTAATGATAATATGTATTGAATGTAGTACATTTAAAAACATGAATTAAATTTTAGTAAAAAATAATACATCATTGTGTGTTATAAAAAAACATCTCCGATGGTATTTCCCTGATAAATACAACATTTGAAGCGTGTAATTGATCACATGGTAAATTTCATTGACATATGGAGCACCTCTCTTCTAAAACATACATGCCACTGAAGGACAATGTATCACACAGAGATTGAGACTTGGACTCAAGTACAAAAGGCAACTTTTACTAGTGTTACATTTTTGCTACCGAGCTCTGAAATTTAAACACAGCTCGTCAAAGTCACGGAAATACAACTACAGTTTCTACATTCCAAAGTCGATATAATAATTACTGCAAGTCATCGTCTTTCTGCTTTTTATTCAGCGTCCACACAAACGCTTGCGAGGTAATTTCAGTGTTCAGATATACTGTGGAAACAAGCGTTCAGCTTCGCCCAATACACGTGTGCACATACATGTACATACATACACTTACACATTGCTCATTCACTAACATGAAACGTAAAAAATGTCTCATGTTCAGGCAATATACATTTATATGTATGTACATATAGATATATACATATGTATAGAACAAGGACTACTATAGATCAAGGACTACTATACTATAGTAGTTCTTGGTATTGATATATATTCCCTGAACATGAGATATTTTTACGTTCATGCTAGTGAATGAACAACACAACTGAACTTATCGATCTTGTCAACATGCATCGACAGGTGTACAAATTAAAAAAAAATAGTTGTCTGTTTCCGTATTTTTATATTTTTTCGTTGAGTTTGATCAAGTGTCGTAAATTTTCACTCAATGTCTTTGATTTCTGTAATTTTTGCGTTATTATTCGTCAATTTTCATTATTAATTGTTAATGTCCGTTACTTTTTGTCTAATTCCGTTTGATGTTACAACTCGTTAGTTTTAGTACACACTCTCATGATGATCACTGGAGGTCAGTCACTAATGGACAAGAAGGCAAGACTACAGAACAACATTTTTTAACGCATGAAAGAATTTACGTTATCCTGCAGCGACCCACAATTTCTGACACACACACACACACACACTCACTCACACTCACACTCACACTCACACTCACACTCACAGGTGGCAACTCAGGTTGCACCGTCGAGCCAACAGTTCATTGGGTCGGAATCTATTGTGGTTTGGCAATGGAAGTCGGTTATGTTCTTCCCATCGCTTCGTTTTATTTATTTTCGTGCTAGAGTTCCGGCCTCTTACACAAAAGTTTAGTTAGTCTTTCTTCATGTCTTGAGATTTTAGTCTTTTGAAATATTCCCCTGCTCGAGTCAATATTCCCCTGCTCGAGTCAATATTCCCCTGCTCAAGTCAATATTTACCTGCTCGAGTCAATATTCCCCTGCTCAAGTCAATATTCCCCTGCTCAAGTCAATATTCCCCTGCTCAAGTCAATATTCCCCTGCTCAAGTCAATATTCCCCTGCTCAAGTCAATATTCCCCTGCTCAAGTCAATATTCCGTTACTGAATTTGCGATTTCAGTTGACCAAAAGTTGTCATGTCAACTGTGTTGTTGCTGTGGCGTATGCAGCTTGAAACTTAATTTTGTAACAATTTACATGCAGTCAAATGATATCCAGCTACATGAGATCCAGCTACATGAGATCCAGTCACATGAGATCCAGTCACATGATATCCAGTCACATGATATCCAGTCACATGAGATCCAGTGTCATGACAGATGTCACACACTAGAGCACATGATATTGGAGCCTTTATTAGCTGTGGTGGTAGTATAGGGGAATTGCCTTAATTAAGTATTTGTGTGTTGAACAATCGAAACTTCACGCATTCATTCCCGCTTGAAAAAGTCGGTGCTTTTCCATAATATTGTTGTAACAAAGAAAAAAGCGACGACCTAACGGATTTTTTTCTTCATGAAGTTGAGTGAGTTATACATACGATTTTGTTTAAAACACATTCCTAAACGAGCTAAAAATTTGTCATGTACTGTCAACTAGCTTCATAGTTCTATATTTGAATAATAAGAAAGACGACGATTAATCTATCGCCAGCTTCCAAACAATTATCGATGCTTTTCTTTACGTTCGACTAACACATCCTCGAAACATAAGTTCAATAGAAACGTACAAGTAGGTATGCAGTTTTTTCAGCATTTATAATCATTTAAAATGAATAAAAATTAGCCAAAAGTATTCAAACAAGTTCACGATATCCTCCATCAAATAAAATTATTTATCTTGTGTGAACAGGAATTTTTTTAATGTCGACAGGAATTTTTTTCTAGAATGGGAGCTTAAAAAATAAAGATTTCTTATACTCTTATTTCTCCTTATCCTATTTAATGGCAAGCATCTGTACTTAACGTACGGCAAATTCGGTAGTATAAGAACGAGCACATCAGAAAAATGACGTCAAGATTGTAGAACTAGTAGGGTAGTACAAATACTGTCAGTTACCAGAAATATTAGACAACGTTACAAATGCTAGATACATACATATATCAGTTTCTAACTTGCAGGCACGAGTATGATATTTATTGTATGTACATATGTTCTGGTACGAATTAACATGTTTGTCGGTCCTTATGAATTAAGGACCGTAATCAGTCAGCATTATTCTATTGTAGTAAATTTTCACATAAATAACTAACAATTAATTACCTATCGTTACCTATTTAATTTTTTATCCAATATATTGTAAAATATACCGTAAGTTCGATTAGTGATGTAACGAAATGTCATTAGTAAACACCGTAGACTTTCTAAAGATCCAAATTTTCTCGCACGCGTGGGGGTGTCCAGAACAGCTACGATAAAAACCTAGTTTATTCAATAGAAATCTAAGGACCATCAAAAACACGGGGTTACCATGAAAAAAATGAAACAAGGCTTCCATGTACTCGGTAACCGAAAAATAAACTCCCACAACAACGTAAGAACAGTACAAGTTGTCGACTTCGAAGGTCATCTTTTCGCATGGAGGGATGCCTGCTTCTAATAAAAAAAATTAGACAAGGCTCCTTGTTGAGGCTGTCTTATGCTCCCACGCTATTCCTGGCTGGCTTTGCGGTAGCTTGTTGACAAACTAAAGCGTGGCGGTTAACCTAAGGCATGCATTTGCCACCATAATTCCCGTGCAAAATTCAGAGCTGGATTATTGTTGAGCTTCCTTAACTACCGTCCCACATGGTGAATTATTTCACAATTTCGAGTCACCGTGAATTTTGTTGTGAAATTAGACACACCAATGAAAGGGACAAGACTGAAAGGTAAGGTGGGTATTAAAAATATCTTCTTACATACGCAAGGATTATTTTAGAAACGAAAACGGTTTACATTAAAAGAAAAAAAATATTTTCTACTTATGTGAACAATGTGCCCAACTATTTTGGGCTTATTTCAGCTGAAGGTGTATAATCATATTATACATATCCAAATTCAAGGTGCATTACCATATTATACATATCCAAATTGAAGGTGCATAACCATATTATACATATCCGAATTGAAGGTGCATTACCATATTATACATATCCGAATTGAAGGTGTATTACCATATTATACATATCCGAATTGAAGGTGCATTACCATATTATACATATCCGAATTGAAGGTGCATTACCATATTATACATATCCGAATTGAAGGTGTATTACCATATTATACATATCTGAATTGAAGGTGTATTACCATAGTATACATATCCGAATTGAAGGTGTATTACCATATTATACATATCCGAATTGAAGGTGCATTACCATATTATACATATCCGAATTGAAGGTGTATTACCATATTATACATATCTGAATTGAAGGTGTATTACCATAGTATACATATCCGAATTGAAGGTGTATAGTCATTTTCTACTTTCTGTAACTGAAAGTTCATAACCATATTCTAACCTGATTCTATTTATCCCAAATGAAGATTATAACCTTGTTTTTCTTTCCCCAACTGATGAGGCATTACCATATTCTACCTATTCCAACTGAAAGTACATAACCACATAATAGCTAACAGGTATGTAGGTGTGTTGCTGCTCCTCCATTCTTCCCCCTAGCTCTCTCTCCCACTCCTCTCTCTCCCCCATCGCTTGTTTCTTTTAATCAAAAGCTGTGTGGAGGATCAACAAAAATTACAGACAACGCGCACGTCTAGCACAAAGTAATAAAAATCTTCATTAGTTTAAAAGGTCATATGATGTATCGTGTTACTATAGTTTCCCGCAATTCATATAAAATAACTGTTCATCGTTTGCAGAGAATAAAATTGAACAGGAATTGTACTTGTTACACGCGCTGTTGGGCAGGTTTATTCCTACTTCATTTCAAAAGAGGTTGTGACACATATTAGGTTGCAATGTCGTATTATCAGTTGTTATTTCAGTCTTTAAAGTTTCATTGTTCTTTTTGTCAGAGGGTAAAATTGTGACAACCTCGTATGGTCAGGAACTTGTTTGTAGGCATGGAACTTTGAAAAAAATAGCACAGACGAGGGAATAGAGATGATCAATTTTGCTGCACGACAATGCATATCCTCACACTCAAGCTGCTGTCCACAAGTAGCAAAGCTTGAATTATGAAACTTTAAAAGATCATCTCTATTCTCCTGCTATCTCTCCTACTGATTATCATTTAGTTAAGTACTTTGAGTTCTTGATGCGCAATAAAACACTCTTCAATTTAAAAAAGGAAATCGAAATATTTGAACAGTTTATCACAACAAAAGATGATTAAAAAAAATCGGATATACGACTTGAAGAAGCACTGGAAAAAGATCATAAATGAACATGGATTATATTTTGACCACATAAACACATTTTCAAAAATATTTTCATCCCTATCGTTTTTATACGGTATTTTTTGCTTGGTCAACTAATTGAAACATTGAAAAAAATTCTTTATCTCGCTGGGATGTACATCACATTAACGTTAAAAATTCACATTAACATCAAAAAGTTCACATTAATGTTCACAATTCGCATTAATGTTCACAACTCTCATTGATGTTCACAATTCACATTAATGTCCATATATCACATTAATGATTGCAATTTACGATAATGATCATTATTCAAACAAATGATTATATACTGCATTGTCCAGAATTTACATTAATATGCCTAATTCATGTGAATGTTCATAATGCATAATATTGTAAAGAATTCATTAGTTCCTATAAAAAGAGGGTCCGTTTTGTCCACAAAATTATTGAGTGTCGATGCAATGCAAATTATTTGAAAGAAATGAAGAAATAGAATGCATTTCCAATCGAGTATATAGTGCAGATGCATTGGATTTTCAAATTCTTGATGTTAAGATTCTTATGCACAAGTTATGTAGAAAATTCATTAGCTTAAAAACATCATTGCATTCATGGAAGACACAGAATAATGTAGAAACAATATTCATGCTAAAACACATCCAAAATTACAATTAATTCTGTTGATTAAACGAGACAGAAATTTATATTTGTGAGCCCCAACAAGTAAAGAAATAGTGGAATTAACCCTTTAGCGACGGAAAGGGTCTTTCACGGTCGTTGGGAGAATTGTTCTAATAATTAAACAGTGAGCAATATGAGGTTGCTACTAGGTTTGAACGCGGCGGCATGTTACAGCGTCGTTCTTTTGGCTGCCTGGCTCTCAGCGTGCTTCATTGCATCAGTGTACAGACGGTCTTTGTGAGCTTAGACGAAGAAACTAGAAAAAGAAATTCGTCGCTAAAGGGTTAAATTACATAAAACTTACCCTAAGTAACCGCAAATTATTCATCAAATGCAATATAATCAATGCATCAAATGTAATTATCAAATATCATCATATGTGATATAATAGATGCGTCAAATGCTATATAATAATGTATCAAATCCGACATAATAGATACAGTAAATGAAATATAATAAAGGCATCAAATGCGATATAATAAATGCATTGAATGCAATTTCATCAATGAATCCAATAAGATATAATCTATGCATCTAATGTGATATAATCAATACATCCAATATGATACGATGAATGCATCAAATGTGATATTATCAATCATCCATTGTAATAATATAATCAATACATCAAATGTAATATTATCAATGCATCAAATGCAAAAGTCCAAAGTTCTCTACCACAGAAATCAAGGAGCTGCGTGATACACAGTTATCAGAATTGCGCTGCAACACAGAGAGAAAAATTCATAAAAAGCGTTAAAAGTATTAATACTCTGTAGAACACACTAATGTTGAAGAAATCATTACTGGCTGTGTTCTCAGTGATGTGTTTTCCAGTGCAGTCAAGCGTAATGCCAAATCAAGACTACTAGTAACAATAGTGAAAAAACTTATCCGACGACATCACTTGCAAATATTGTCAGTTTTAAGCAGAGTTCGTATTTAAAGACACAAACTGATCAAATTGAACATTTTTCTCGGTTACCTCAAGTTCACTTCACAGCAGTAGCAAACAAGACAATTTTTTCTGTCATCTCGCAGGTGTAAAATTCATTATTGATTTCTCTCTCACTTCACGCTTCCAGAATTTGACTTGCCGCACTCAGAATGAAAAACTGAAACTGCTTCTAAAAAACTGAACGCGATTGTAGAAAGATGTGCGACGTGACCACCCACGGTGACTCCCAGAGAGCAAGTGACGTGGGTTGTGACTGCAGTTACTGTCAACAGCTAGGCCCTGTAACGCAATGCAGGCACGCTATTGGTCCGTCTTGCTGACGTCACCAGGCTCCAGCATCCTCAACCTACACAGATGTGACCAATCCAATGCCGAGTTCACGCTTTCTGAAGGAATTAGAACTAGGAAGTGTTTTTTTTTGTAGCCTAGGCAGGTAGAAAATAATTATGCACGTATCAATTTGAAATCGCTTCACTTATAGTTTTTAAGCCCTCATTGCTAGCCATGAACATTCATTTCAGATAATGAACTGAAACGTCAACTTTTTAATTATTTTGCAAAGGACGATTAACTCAAGCAAGCAATTAGGTAATCGATAAGTTAGTGTTCGCAATTTTTCTATCAATGGAGAACATTTTTTACTCCACATTCTACACTTATATTTTATCACGCAGTTCAATTATACACGACATCCTATAATGTAAAAATAATAGTAATCAAAATGTGTGGCAAATTTTAAAATTTTAATGGAACATTCGACACAAAACTTCATACGTACATTTGTATTAAAAATTATTAATACTTTTTACCTGCATTAAGAAAATAGGAGCAGTGCAAATCCATATTCAGCCTAAAATTATATCACTGAATGTTAACGGAGGATTTAAATTTGCTGCAGAGTGTAATCCATGCGTACACAATTGACGGTTAATCTGTCACTCAATCAAACTGTTACTCGATTATTGTTAATTGATTAATTTGTGGCACTCGATTAATGTTACTCGATCAATTTCATACTCGATTAATCTGTGTGACTCAATTAATCGACGTCTTCATAAAGGGTTGATTTCACTTAATTCT
>VCRD01005238.1:0-24482 GCA_006783055.1 Trinorchestia longiramus
TCTTTCTCTGTGGTCGGTGTCTTTCTCTGTGGTCGGTGTCTTTCTCTGTGGTCGGTGTCGTATTTCTTTACACCTACTTCTGCTGTCGCAATGGCTGATGTTTTATTCATGCTGCACCTGACCGGGTATTTTTGTTCTTGTATCTAGTGAAAAATGTGGTGTGGATTTTTTCTGGAAGTTCAGAATACCATTTTCTTTGAAAATATCTTTGGATTTTAATCTAAAAACAGTGATTTCTTTTACAGTTTGTAATTGGCCTTGAACTCTATGTAAAGATTTGAATTTTTTAATTGAGTTGTTCAGAAGATGTTAGATAATATATGTATGTAATAGGTTAGGTCTTACATTCTTGTTTTATATTCTTTCTTCTTGCTGTTTCATGTTGTTGATTCTATAGTCATATATTTTATGCCTATGTAATCATATGTGTACTTGAATATCGTGGAAATATCTGTGATTCTTGCGACTTTGCAGTTGTATACTGTGAGAGACCTGAAGTGAAGAGTGTCTAGCAAATATGTGCGGAGACTTTGGAAGCAGTGTGGAGAAATGTAGGTGGATTTACTCGCAAGGGGCCAACGAGTTGGTCCTGTTATGAGTGAAGTCATATCCTGACAGGACCAGAATCTACTGCTGTCCTGTGAAGGGCAATGCCGTAAATATTGTTGTCGAATGCTAATTATATACTTAAGTAAAGGCCTGATTGTGAGTTGCTAAAGTATTTAAGGCAAATTTTTATAGTCAGTTCTTGGGTGCAGTAGCCAGGGATGAGGACGTACGTTGCAAATGTATATTGATGAAAGAATTGTTGTGAACCCCATACACATTCTTCTGTTACTGATTGTTGTGTATGCTTTGTCTGTTTTATTATGCTCTGTGGTTTACTGCTAAGTGTTCTATTATTTTGCGTCTTGTTATTCTACTTCACTGTTTCAAAATGTTTTGCCTTTCTTGGCGGCCAGAAACTCGCTTTGGTTTTTGAGCGCTGGCGGCGTTTGTTATCAGCTTTGCGAAGTGCTTGTTAGTTGTCATTATTGAAACGTTGCTGCTCGCAACATTGCGTATCATTGATGCGCTGCTGCTCGCAACATTGCGTATCATTGATACGCTGCTGCTCGCAGCATTGCGTATCATTGATACGCTGCTGCTCGCAACATTCCGTATCATTGATACGTTGCTGCTCGCAACATTGAGTGACAAGTTATGTATTTGCAGGTTGTATTATGAACGAAAATATCTCGTCTGCGTTGGTTGCTCTCCCAACATTGTTACCTTGCAAGGTTCCAGTTCACACGATTTGTTCTAAAATGAGTACAATTTCTAAGTTTACAATACATTCACTTCGTGTATGGAAATTACAGTGTATGGAGTGTTAATAGGTAACAGTACACAGAAAATGTGCTTATAGTAATTCATAAAGATTCAGAAAACTGTGAGAATAAGACATGCAGGAGATGAATTAATTTATTGAAGCCTAAATGCTGTTAAGTTTGTCTCGTGTTCCAATTCCATTGGTATCACACAAACTGTCACATTTGATTCATATTTTATAAATTTGTATTTCAGTGCGAGAAAATTTTTTAGTTCATGTACATTCAAGGTTAATTTCATGTATCAATTTTTAGTATTCTTGATGAGGCTTCACCCGATTTGAAAATGATGGTGATGTTCCTTATTACTGTTCCACTTAGTCATTCTGAGAGCGTTGTCCCTTGCAAGGCACGAACGGTGTCTATCCTCATTAGTGTCTATCCTCGTCAGCAGTGCCTGTCCTCGTCCGCTTACTTCACTGCTCCCACCAACTGTGTCCCATTCAGAGATTTTGTTTTAAAATTAGTTTGGCTAATGATTTAAATAGACTGTAATTTTATTTTCTGCTCTTGTATGTGTGTCCTGATTGCGACACTGACCACTTCCCATGGGAGCGTCTAGGTAGCACATGGTTTCTGCCCCGGGTTTGACGTACGCTATGACTTCATGTATGATTCATACACAATGTTTGAATGTATGATTCATATACAATATTTGAATGTATGATTCATATACAATGATTGAAAGTAATATTCATACACAATGTTTGAATATATAATTCATACTTAATGTTCGAATGTTTGATTCATACACAATGTTTGGATGTATGATTCATATACAGTAGAATTCCTTTAAACCGACACTTGCTGGCCAAGCCTTACATATTTATTCATTGTTTTTTTCGTCTTTAACTGCTTTAAGCAATTGATATTGTTTTCCTTTTATGTCTAGCGTGTCTATGAATTGTTTGTGGTTACTTGGGTGATATTAACCGGCAAACGCAAAGTCCCATGGGTGCTGGTTAAAAAGACTTCTACTGTACAATGATTGAATGGTGGATTCATACACAATGATTGAAAGAGAAGTGAGTGTAAATTGTGTAACCTTTCTTGTAATGTTATGGATCTATTATTATGATGTATAGAAATTACAGAAACATTTTCTATAATAAAATCCTAACAAAAATTATATTAACAGCAATGGCCATTAAATTTCAAGAAACGAGCTCTGCAGAATGTAATTGATGAAAAATTATTCCTCTCCGGATAATTTCATGTTATTTTTATTATACATTATTTTATTTTAGCATCCCTGTGGCCGTCCTGATCTTTAGATCTAAATCCTATTAACTTTATCCCTAGGTATGCTTGAAGGAAAAAGTTTACATTATTATGCCTGATACATTGGAGTTATTGAACCAAAACATCATTCAAGAAATGCTTTACTTAACTAAAGTTACTGAGTGAAATAGTGAACAGCACTTCAAAAAAAATACACGTATTAGTTTGAACAATAACGGAGATCACCTAAATGATATAGTCCAAACTCAAAATGTTAATTGAGCATTATTATATCTCCTATCATTTTTAATAATGTAAGTATTTTTATTGCTTATGTTTTCATATTATTGATATTTCAAAAGTGTACGTTATATATGCGCCACTCTGCATAACCGCCAGGCCTAACCACTGCTGTATGTTTGAATATCTTATAGTTTATATATATTTGTAAATTCTAACCACGCGTATGAGTCAAGACTCCGCACATCAGACAACAGACAGGCACGTGGTGTACGAGTATGAAGCATTGGTACCTTCCTAGTTATTGCTTCTACTGTTGAAACGAATTTTGTGCGGTAACTGTAGTAAAACCCAATGATTTTAATCTGCTTTGAGGGTGTGGTGTGGGCAGTTTCTCTATTGAAGTATTTTTGGTAATAAAATCATCACCGTATTACTTAACATTTGTATCCCGTGTCATCACTCACAACGTTCCTTAACATGCCGCCCTCCCCTAGTGTTGTGTTTGTATGCTGACAACGTGTTGGGTGAACAATATCAGCATTTTCATTTATATGAATCTTATAAGGTTGAAGTTATTTTTGACTGAACGAAATGTTACTTGAATTATCTCTCGTATAATGATGTATATTCAAGCAAGTTTTGAACAGAACGTACAGTACTGGTTAAAATTATTAGAATAAGACCTTTTTTACTTCTATTACATGTACATTGTACACAAGTTAAGAAATAAGTAATATTAATTTTGAAACCCATAAACTGAATTCAATAAATGTTAGTACGTAGATTTCTAAGCATAAAACAAATAAGTAGCAACAGTACTTAAAAAGGTTGCCAAAGGGTCACTAAATATTAAATATCGTTGTTCATTTACTTCATAGTTAGAAATCTATGTACCAGCATGTATTGAATATAGTTTGTAGGTTTCATAATTAATATTACTTATTTTTTTACTTATGTACAATATACATGGAATAGAAGTAAAAAAAGTGTTGTTCTAATACTTTTGACCAGTCCTGTATAGAATATAGGACTAAAATGAATTATTTCTACTGTACTTCACGAACGATAGTGGTCCATACAGGGTTAATGTTGACTTTCACCTGGTTTTAGTGACTGTTTTAATATTATTGTACTAAAGTTAAGAAATATTAACCTACATTTTCACTATTAGTAATTCCCGAATCTTTAGAGGAAATTTTTTCCCATACAAAGTTAATTTTGGAAGATAGAAATGTTGTTATAGCATGTAGGAATACCTGAACTATTAGGCTGTTACAAAAATAATGGCCGCTCGAAGGTCTGGAAGGCTTTTGAAATCGGCCATTATTTTTGTAAGAACCTAATACATGCCTGCAGGGGGGCAGGTTGCGCTGCCTGGGGACACTGCGCGGTCCCCCAGGATCCTCAGCGCAATCCAAGTCTCGCTGATTGTGTTCTATGTTAAATTTACAGGGAAAGCAACATAACTTCCGTTTTTGAAAGGAACTTCCTTTGAAAAAAGGAAATTATGTTGCCGCATCCTGTACATCATGTTCCTCCAGCCGAGCTTCAATTCGGGCTGATTGTGTAACAGATGTGTTACACGTCAAATGTACTTCATGTTCCTCTAGCAGAGCTTCAACTCTGGCTGATTGTGTAACAGATGTGTTACACGTCAAATGTACTTCATGTTCCTCTAGCCGAGCTTCAACTCTGGCTGATTGTGTAACAGATGTGTTACACGTCAAATGTACTTCATGTTCCTCTAGCCGAGCTTCAACTCTGGCTGATTGTGTAACAGATGTGTTACACGTCAAATGTACTTCATGTTTCTCCAGCCGAGCTTCAACTCGGGCTGATTGTGTAACAGATGTGTTACACGTCAAATGTACTTCATGCTCCTCCGGCTAAGCTGCAATTCCTAGTGTCATTGATGCAACAAGGCTTGTTGACCATCGTGTGTGCTGTGGCTAATGAGCAGCGTGTGCCAGCAGTCGGCCTGCGTGTGGCTATGAGCTGGAAGAGTTTGGGTAACACTTGGTGGCATCACATGGTTCTGCTGGCGCTTCACACTTTCTGTGATCACCCAAATCTTGGATAAAACTCAACAAGCAAAGTAGCTCTACTTATACTCTAACGAAACTCCACACAGTCGTCATGCTCCATGACTAGACTGACGAGTGGCAGCAACGGTTTGTATTTTGGAAGTTTTGCCTTTGATTCTATGCAAGTTGGTATGTTTGGTCAGATATGGTGTTGTCTTTTTATGTAGTATTTCTTAGCCCGATACTTCTCTTGCCTCCGAGTTTACTTGAACATTTTTTTGCGTCGAGTTTTTCTAGAACTGCAATCCATTTAGGACCATTTCTTTTTTAGAATTGCCTCGGAGTGGGTGTCTTGGGGGATAAGGAATGAGTGATCAAACAGAAGAAGGTAAACGCAGAGATCAGTTATACGATATACTCGTATAACTGAAATACTCGTATTTATTTTGTCTATACATTGTAGCTTTTTTATCTTTAACCTCTTGCCAGTTTTGACTTTAAGTGCTTAGGCTTTTGAACGCACACTATTCTTACGCGTATTTCCTGCTGTGTTTGTACAACTAACGTAGCAAATGAAACGTCTTGTCTACTGTGAATGATGGGAATCAGCCCTTGCCTCTTGAGGTCTGAACTTCCGAGGCAAAAAATGAAGATCATGTGTTGTTAAAGCGCTGTAGGTTATTTTATTGTCATTATTTAACTCAGGAGTATAAATGGGTAACGAAAGGCAACTGGCAATTATTAAAGAAGAAAATTCCGTCGTTTCTGGTGAGTAAGTGCACTGCTTGAGGACTAACATTGAAATATAGTATGTTTTCATGATACGATCTCAAGACGCCATTGTTAGTCGATGATCAACAGTGTTGGCAACCCTCATTCCAAATACCAATATCTGGCTCAGCATTGCTCTCTATATTTTTTTTACACTCGGGTAAATTTCAAATTTTTCCATTAATTGCGTCAGAGAAATGACAGTCTTTGTTAACTCGACGACAAAGTTGGATTAAGTTGCGTGGCAGTGCTGTGACTGGCTAGAACATGTGTACTGTTGTAACATACTAGCATTGACGGTGCTGTAGTAGATTATGAAGCAATTCAGTGCAAAATGCTGATTGAAATTGTTCTGCTGGTCAAGCGTAGGCTGGATGCTGTGTGTGTATTAATTAATTAACACATGTTGCACATAACTCAAAACATCCTCATGATCTTGCTATCAATGACGCATGTCCATACTTGCATATATAAAACGAATGTTTATTTTATTGTGAAGTACAAATTTTTATAAAAGGACAACCAATACCCCTACAAATCTTAAATGTCACAGGTGTTTCTTCCATTACCTGAGAATGATTTATGCATTAAATGGTTAAAGAGCAGTAATCCAATTTGACTTGATATGTACGTCATATCACTCGTGGTACTTAGTTATCTCAGCAACAGAATACACATGTTGGTGTGAGCATAATGGTAGTTGAATACAATAATTTAAACGCTCTGTTTTGTGCAGGCACCTCTTCTAAAAACCTCGAACGCTTTCATTAGGCGTGACCACACTTCTTTGCTTGTTGCTGACGAATTTTTAAAATCTTAATTGCTGGCAAATTTTGAAAAGAAAGGGGGAGAATGACAGCCGTACTGCCGCCCTCGGAGGCACTCAAGGAGAAGCCCGAGACGGCGATGGAGGACGACCCTCACGACGGAGGCGAAGACGAGGATGAGGATATCGAAGAAGGGGAGGAGGAAGACGAGGAAGAAGAGGAAGGCGAGGACTTTGTTACTCACGGCAGGCGATCAGGTACTGGATTATGTCTTTCAGATTGGTTATTTGGTAGGCGATCAGGTGCTGAATTGTCTTCGTGATTGGTTCTTTGGTGGGTGATCAGGTGCTGGATTGTCTTCCTGATTGGTTCTTTGGTAGGCGATCAGGTGCTGAATTGTGTTTCTGATTGGTTTTTCGGTAGGCGATCAGGTACTGGGTTGTCTTCCTCATTGGTTCTTTGGCAGGCGATCAGGTGCTTTAATGTTTATTTCTGATTGACTTTTTGATAGGCAATCAAGGGCTTAAACATTTTTTTCTGATTAGATGTGTCTTAATTGCCTGCCATGAGGTAAAATACAGAATGCACGATTAACATAATAGGGATAAAAAATAGGTTAGAAATAAAGATTCTGTCTCTCCTCAGGGAATGTGATGCAAATAATTTGTCAGTGTGATTGAAGGCTTGATGTGCTGTAAGCTTCTTGAATATCCTCATGCTATATTTAGTGTAAAAATTTCTCGTAATGTTAATGCTCGAGCAGCATACCTTTTTTTTCCCCCTAGTATAAGTGATTTCCCCAACGGGCTAGGCTGCTCCTGGACGGTCTCCTTGGTGCCACTTGTTTTCTTTTTCCACTCGCAACTTTTTCCTCTGAAATGCTTACGTTGTCCGTATTGAAACCGTCATTGTGGTTGGTTACTGCTACAGGGTGTGGCAACATAACTTCCTTTTTTCAAAGCCCTTTGGTTTGAAAAAAAAGAAACTTACGTCGCTGCAGCCTGTGTAAACGCCCCGTAGTTTGAATATACATATAGGTCAATTTGTAGTTATTGGATTCTGCTTGCGTCGATGCTCTATTTACTTTCTCTGTGCTGATCGTCTTGCCTGAACGGGACCCGTAGTTTATTGGTGAATATACTAAGAGTTTTATTTAAAAACTTCAAGTAAAAATATTGATTGATGCTCCAATTCACACACTATCACTGAAATATCCTGACTGATATACCCTGGTATTTATTCCCCAATCCAGTATTGTGGATTGATTTTTTCCGTTTAATACATGTAGAATTTTTGCTGTCCATAGAAAACAAGTGGGACTTACGTTAATGGTGGTTTATTACTGCAGGACGAGGCCTCACCCTCATGACCCTGCTGAAGGAGAAGGTCCTGGAGCCTGGCCTGGGCAACATGACCATCAATTACCTGGTCAGTGCTAGGTTCTGCATAAGAATAGAATAGGGCAATAGAAACGAGCCGTTTGGCCCATTCTTGGGTTGCTGCCTGAGTTTCATGCCGTGCTAGTTATTATTTCACTAGTACTAGTTATTCTTTACTGTATAAGTTCTATCTATTGCTCAGATTTAGGCTTGTTAAGACAATCGAGAAACTTCTCTTACGGTTATTGCATGTGAATAAAAATTAGAAGAGCGGTTTCATGGATGCGTCAAATTTGTGAGTCTTCCTAGTAGAAGACATGTATCGTATGGTGTTCATCCATCTTAGCTGAATTAAAGCATGTTTATTTCCCATCTAATGAATATTTCGTGAACTGTTTTTAGCTGTAGATTATGCAGCGTGATCAAGGACTACTGTAAACAGGACGTGCACGGCCATGTAGTAGACTACGCTAGCGGAGGCCATTGCATTCTTAGTAAATAACATTTTTTATTGGACAAATTGATCAAAAATTACTTCTTCAAAGCAATAGAAGGGATAATAAGGTTTTACAGTGAATTTTAAATCGTTTAAAACACTGTAATGCTTTGAAATATCAATTTTAGCCGGACTTAACATGTATTATTGTATGAGTTTAGTGGCCACTTTATAGAAATCCAAGTTGCTGCAGTTTTAGACTTTACAAAATGGATTTTAGTTAAAACTTTTCCAATGCAAATAAACAAACATACAAACATTCACGTAAATAAACAAACAGACATAGAAGCAAAAACCTATCAAACTACAGCGATTAGTCAGCCAACCGGGCCTTCTTTACAGAGGTCTGAAGAAGGACTGCATTCTTCTGCTGGTCTTTCTCTGAGGGGTTGACAGCAAATTGAGTGTAGTAGTCGTCAGAATACTGCCTTTCTTTGACTCGTACAGTTCCTTGACGTCTGCAAATGATGCCGTTGTTTCATTGTTAAGACTGATCTTCTGGCCCTCCTCACTGATAAAGTTGTTGCGGATGCAGTTTTTAGCAGATGTAGCTCCAGTTGTTTAGCAGATGTACTGTGTCAAAAAAGAGAAACCAGACACGCTCGTTGTCAAGAGGATGCTTGGCTGTGGCACTGCAATCACCTAATCGTTCAAACAGCTTGCAATACTGCTGGTTCATCTTGTGGTTGTCTGTGATAGACCCGATGACACGTCCACTTGTCCTCTCAGTAGCAGCTGCAGCCTCCTTCACACGCTCAAGCTGGTATGCTGCCGTCAGCTTGTGGACGGGTGTCAGAAATCATCTAGACTAGGCCCTTTGTGCAGCGACTTCATCATGACACACAGAATAAAAGTGGCCTTGCAGTCTCGGTTGGTCTCGGCCATGCCACTCACCAACCGGCCAGAAATGAAACAGTTGGGCGAATCTGTACTTCATCTACCAAGAGAAACACATTCTTCTGTTGCAGTGTCTGGATTTTGTCGAATGTTTCCCTCAGCAGCTGATCCTTGTCAATAGATGAAGTGATATACTGCAGCTTGCGTTTGAATGACAGCACCAAAGTCTCTGAGCTGTTTATAATTACACTTTGAGCATGATTGAAGATCAAAACAATAATCATTCGTGGGAAACTACTTCTGTGATAAAAGTTCCAACCGACGTATCAAAAATACCAACTTCTTCTCGGTGTCGACATAGGCTGACGTGTGAGCTTGAAGGGTGACAACATTTTGGATCGTTTTGTCAAACGGGATGTCATATATAGTTCATTGCCAAGTGCACAGTTTCGTCGGACTGCGTATACGATCTCAAACCATTGTTGGAATGAAGTGTCTTAAACAGTGGTACTAATGCCGTTCTTGAACGCACTGAACGTCAGTGGGGAATACAAAGTGGGCTTGTTTTCAACAATCACCGACAGACTGCACTCACTGAAGTTGTCGGTCATGAACAAACACACAAGCCTTTCTTTCGATCTTGAAATAATCAAGTTCTTATACTGCTTCTGCAGGTTACGTTCAGGTTTGAAAGCATCAAATGAAGTAATCTTATCCTTCTGAAGAAAATACCTCAGTTGTTGGTCTTCATCTTTCGCCGGGCGAGGTGTAGGATATGGAGATGGCAGACATGAAGCAGGCACATTGAAGATACTTGGAGGGATTTCAGGTCGCATAGAACCACCATTCAATTTGATCAAAGGTGGGTCAACACTCCAGTGTATCTCACAAATGAAAAACTTGTCTGGATCAACAACAAAGTTTTCACGAGGTGGAAGAACATCAAGCCACTTCTATCTGTCAGACTGCTCTTTCGGGAGGCGAAACACGCGGCGCCTGTTCTCTTTATTGTAATTACCCCGACAGTTCACAACCCCACACTTGTTTGGCATTTTTAATACATATAATTAGCAGTAAACTTTGTAAACAAACAGTATCCACTTCGAAATGCAGCCATGTGCCTCGAAACAAATAACAATATCCGATTCAAACCGAGCTACAGACTACGACAAAGCTCGCACTGTGACAGTTGGTGACTGAGCTCACTCAGCTCAGTGAACTGGCCTCCGCTAGTGTAGTCCACTAAATGACCGTGCATGTCCTGTTTATAGTAGTCCTTGAGCGTGATGTAAATGTCGTTTATATTTACTATAGATCGTAATATAACTATAACATACAGCGATACTATCTCCCTAAATCTGGGAGGTAGGATGGAGAGATTGATTCTAGGTGAAGGCGACCATGATCATTCACGTGTTTTTCTAAGCTTGCTTGTTTTGGGTCAGACTTGCACCTTGGCCGTATTTGAGTCAGACTTGCACCTTGGCCGTGTTTGGATCAGACTTGCTCCTTTTAGGTCAGACTTGCTGCAGGGCCTAGCAGCTGTTTCGTCTAGTTTACGCCAGGGAAAAAGTATAAAATATAATCATAGCACTGTTCACTCTCTTTCAATCAGCATCTCGACTGCATCAGAAGGATATGATACTGCACAAAAGTGAGGAGGGGTAAAAGTCATACACTGTCATCAATTTTTACGGAATAATTACTTGACTTGCATTACACAATAGTTGTATGACTCTAGTTATACAATTGTATGACTCGTGGTATGCGTTAATAAAGTCCCAAGGTATTATACATCAAGTATCATATTAGAGCTGTTGATGGATGTTAAATACTTGAATTCTAAAAGTAACTAGAAAGTAATTTTTTCATAAAACAAGTTAGCAAATGAATTGGAAAATTGTTATGCGTAATTACTTTTTTCACTGATCAGTGCACAATCGGACAAAAAGCACCTTATGGTGTCACTTACTTTCACTCGTGATTTTCCCATTATCAAAAGAAAAATTATTGCTAAATCCAGCATGAGATAGCATGTTTATGAATTTTATTCCTTTGCTATGGCTAGAGCCGCAAGTTCGTATTGGATTTGCCAATTTATGTTGTTGCGCATTTTTGTCATTAATTGTATGTGCCATCATTGTCAGAGGTAAAAATTTTGTGGAACTACAAAATTCTGCTTATATCCCTACTGAACTATTACCTTCACCCGATCATTACTATTAATTACTCGTCATACATTCAATGATCATTACGTATCATCGTTTTTATTTACCCCCCAACTACAGAGTAAGAAGTTTGTTGAGGAATAACAAAATTCTGATCAGATTATAAATGAAGATCTTTTGTTGCCACCAGAGTAATAAGTTTGCTCAGGATTCCTAGATCTGCTCAGATCATTACCAATGAAGATTTTCTGTTGGTCAGGGCAACAAGTTTAAAGGTGACCTGCTGGGGGACGGACGCATCAGGTCACAGGAGACAGGCAAGGTGTTTGGCACTCCGAGCGCCTGGGCCATCTACTGCAAACAGATTGTGAACCCCAATAAGAAGAGCGGCTGCGGCTGGGCTTCTGTGAGTACACACTGGCTAGACTTATATAGTATGACTTGCACTCTTGACGACAACACTTCATTGGTGTTCTTTGAGACGTGGGGTTTCGCATGAGTGAATGCAGTTTTAAATTAACACTTGTTAAGTTTGTTCTGTTAGCGTGTGTGTAGGGTAAGAGATGTGGAAGAGTTGTGGGTTCTATTAACGTGTGTAGAGGGTAAGAGATGTGGGTTCTTTTAATGTGTGTAGAAGGTAAGAGATATGGAAGAGTTGTAGGTTCTTTTAACGTGTGTGGAGAGTAAGAGATGTGGGTTCTTTTACCGTGTGTGGAAGGTAAGAGATGTGGAAGAGTTGTAGGTTCTATTAACGTGTGTAGAGGGCAAGAGATGTGGAGATGAGGGCTCTCTTAACGTATGTGGAGGATGAGAAATGTGGATGAGTTGAGGGTTCTTTTCCTTCAGCTGTACTTCTCCCACAATGCGTGCCTTGGTCTTCTGAAGTTGTTCAAGATGTAATTTTTGTTTGTAGCTTGAGCACTCGCAGCTCCTTATGAAAAGTGATAAGTTATGATGCTGTGGAAGAGCCTTTGGAGACTTGGCTTATTACTCGATAACAAAGGGTTTTCGATGTTATAGCTGTCTATTTGTTTGTTTAATTTTTTCATCACCTGTCTAGTGCTCCTTATGAAACACTTATACAGCTATGATGGTAAGCTGTTGTATGATCTATTGTAATGCCGCCTAACCTCAGCCTATCTCATTTCATATAAACGGGGTGAGGGTAAAGTCCTGTATAGGTTATTGCAATCTCTCCCAACCCTTTTTCTAATCAATTCAATTTATTCATTTGTTAATTCTAGCCACTTCAATCTGATGGAGCCATATTACATAATTGGATGTATTTATTGATAAATAGTTATTTGTATTACAGAAAGATATACAAAACTCGAATATACTGCTTATTTTGACCAAATTACTCCAACTGTGGAAGTATAACATACTCGTGAAGCAAATTGTATTAACTTTAAATTTGAGAAATTCGACGACTAAGAGTTTTTTTTAACATTATGTAAAAAAAATTGACTGATACCTCAAGTTACACACTATGACTGGAATACTCACTCTGAAATACCCTGACTGACATATCCTGACTAACATACCCTGACTAACATATCCTGACTGGAATATCCTGACATATCCTGACTGGAATACCGTGACATATCCTGACTGGAATATCCTGACTGGAATATCCTGACATACCCTGACTGGTAAACTGTAACTGGACTACCGTGGTTGAACTACCGTAGCATGGATACCACGATTGTAAGACCCTAGCGTAGCGTATGCTGTCATTGCAACGCGTGCACGCGTGCTAACCATAGTCATCAGAAGGTGGAGTCGGACTGCAGACTTATCGTGTTCCCCGTCCCCTTTTCACAGGTAAAATACCGGGGCAAGAAGCTCGACGAGTACAAAAATAATTGGAACAGGCAGAAGAGGCTCGAGTACGAGAGGGAGGGAGACGATATGGGTGAGTGCGTGGCGATGTGGGTCCACACTACATTGCAATAAACCTTCACAATCTATGCAATTGAACTGCATTATCCAAGCATTCATTAGCTATAGAGAATAAATAGAGACATGGAATACATTCTGCCTACAACCTCATGGTCCAGAGAGACGGGCTACAGCTCCTCAATGTCCCTAATTATGTCTGAAGCACAGAGTGGGAACTGCTTCTTATGTAACTAGCCGTCCCAAGCTTTTTAACAGTGTTATAGTTCAAGTCTCCTGATGTCTTCCTTTTATTCATTGTTTTGAGTCATTCTGTGTGTACTAGATTTAGATCTCTAAAGCTCGTGAACAATTCTTTTGATAGACAATTGTAAATGAGGAACTAATGCTGTAGTACAGCCGCGTTTCTTTGAGTCGCCTAATAAGAATTAGGAAGTGACGCTTAACTTGCAGGTATACAGTATGGACCACAAAAAAGTAAACCCAACTTTAAATGTTAATTACTTCACAGTGAATGAAGATATTTTAGGTCGGTTATTTGCATTAAGTGCAGAGAAATGTTCTCCATAAAAATGTCAAGTCACATCAAATTGGTTCCACTTCTATCTCTCACCAATGAGATAAATAATAGCTGTAAAAATGTGAGTAAAAAATTAAAATGTAATTATAATATTCTAAAGAAGTTTTAGATTAAATTTATTTTAAAACGAGTTATAACGATTCACTTAATAAATCATAACAGAAATGGATTAATAGATACACAACCGAAATGTATGATATATTTTTATTGCAAATGGCGGCCAGCTGCGTTGAAACATTTTTCCCATCTTACTTTCATTGATTTTATAGCACGTTTAATTACATTAGGATTGTCTTTCAAAATGTCGATTTCACTTCTAATTCGATTCTGCAATTCCTCTAAATCCTGGGGCGGTGAAAAATATACTTTGTTCTTCAAATAGCCCCACAGAAAAAAATCACAAGGTGTGAGATCGGGGCTCCTGGGTGGCCATTCAATGTCATGGCCAAGCGCTATTATTTTCCTTCCAAACATTCTTAACGATTAGTGTTCTGTGTGCGGGAGCACCATCTTGCATCCACCAAATACGATTAAAATTTCTTCCTTAAGCAATCTGTAGTAGTGGAATAATTTGTGTTTAATTATTTATTTCAGGATTATTTTCTTCAGGAGGATGGTTTTTCGGCGCACAATGCCAACAGATCTGCTTATTTACTGCTTCATTAATATGAAATGCGCATTGATCTCCCACCACCATCCATTTAGTAAAAATTTCTGGACGTTTAGCGAACCAGTGAGCAAATCTTAAGCGACGAGGATAATCTCCTTCGAGAAGTTGTTGCTTAACTTTAGCTCTGTTAAGAAAATATTGCGAATCATTACGAACAATTCTTTGGAAGGAGGATGACAATTCTGTGCCATTTCTTCTTGTAGATACCTTAGGATTTTCAGTTATTACTTGTCGAACACGTTCAATGTTTTCGTTGGTTTTTACAGTTTTCAATCGTCCTGAATTTTCTTTGTTTAGATCAGAAATAGTACATACCATGTGTTCTAAATTTATTAACAGTCTTCCAGACAGTCTTCTTGGTTGGAGAGCTTCTTTCAGGAAATCTCTGTTCGAATCCATTTTGAACTTCCTTTAAACCCTTTCTTTCTGCGTAGACGTTGTTGATGAAAATGCGTTGTTCATTCGTGAGTTGCATAACGATGGGCTTCGTCATTTGGAAATTTAGCTTCAAGTGTTAATTTTCAGACGATTTGGACTTTATTTATACTCTAACCTAAAGCGTTGTATCCACGATACGTATCTCTGTGTGTAATGCAGCAAATGAATCTTAAGTAATTTTATCGAAAGTTACTAATGTTTAAAAGTTGGCTCTCAATCCTAATCTTAATATACTTCATGTGCAACTCACATTTTTACAGCTATTATTTATCTCCTTGGTGAGAGATAGAAGTGGAACCAATTTGATGTGACGACATTTTTATGGAGAACATTTCTCTGCACTTAATGCAAATAACAGACCAAAAATATGTTCATTCACTGTGAAGTAATTAACATTTAAAGTTGGGTTTACTTTTTTGTGGCCCATACTGTTATAAGAGGGCCGGTGAGCGTGAGTAAGGGTTATTCTTTTGCTGCCGACTGCTGTGCGCTGACGATGCTTGTGCGTTTGCCTGTTTTGCATTTTGTAACTACTCGCTCCACTCAGCGTTGTGACAGTATTGTTATTTAGTTTTTAAAACATGTGTCGATTTTAACTTTTTTAGAATGAAAATCACATCTCCAAATAACTGAAAAGCAAATTCTATGAAAACCAGTCGTGTTTTAAATGCAACTCAACTACAGACAGTCTGTGGTGGCGACTGAAACTTTAGTAAGCACTAGTAGTTTTTGCACTAGTACGCCCTTCAGCAGTTTTGTGGCCTGGATCCTGATGGACCTTTATTTTAGTTAGAATATGTAAAGCGGTTTAGTTTCAAAGGAGTACCGGATGCGCAATGATAAAGAATTACGCCCCTGTGTTTGTTTCATAAAACATCGAGTTGAATTTGTTAGTTGTTCTTATATTTCATCATAATCTACATACATAATCAACTATGTATCTCCATCTCTCTGTATCTGTGTGTGTCCGTCCATTACTTCCTATCTATTCCTGAAGAAAAATTATTGAACTAAAATCAGAACGGATACGCATGTATTCTAAGCATTGTATTGTGGATACCCAAGGATCACTATAAAATACTCAATTCTTTTTTCTGTTATTAGCTTTCTTTTTACACGTGCATGTTATCGGTAGATAAAATAGAAAATGGAAGTTTTGTATACATTCAGGAAAAATATTCAGATCCTAATCGTACCACGGGTAAAACTAAAAAATGTATTTTATTTTATAGATCCTGAATTTCATCACTTTTAAATCAGGGAATTTCAACGGGTACTCTCTGGGGCCTGTTATCGGTAGATAAGATACACAATGGAAGTTCTGTATACGTATATAATGAAAAATATTCATTACAATATTCGTTGCACAATAATTCGCCGCATATCTTTAATGCATTCATCTTTATAACTAGTAAAATTTACTAGTAAAACCCACACGTGAAAATTCATTTGCTTTTTACTGAATTTTTTCGTTTAATTTGCCAGTGGACGCGGGGTTTGACCAGGAGTTTCCAATTCAAGGATGTGGCTTTGGTATCCACAATACAATGCTTGCGATACATGTATACCCTACTGAATTTTCTTCTGTCTGAATCCTTAAGAGCGTGACAGAGACGGACCAAGCAAGCAAGCAACAAACTGTATTGCAAGCACAAATGCAGCTCGTGTGGCCTATTTTTCAACAGCTGGAATGGAAACAATGATATATATTTACTCCCTGATTTTTTCAGCAAATCTTAATGTCATATTCACTAGGGCTTAATGAACACAATTTTTAACAAACAAGGATTGATTTCGTGGACTTAACGTCAATTGAAGGGTGGAAAGCACTAGTGGACTACTTGCATTTTTTCCCACAGGAAAAAATGCAAGTAGTCTACTAGTGCTGTCCACCCTTCATATAGTAAACTACTGGATCGTAATCGCCTCTGTCAGCGCTGTGTTAGCGACAGCACGGGAGTGGACTACTTGCATTTTTTCCCGTGGAAAATATATTATATTTACCACGGGAAAAAATGCAAGTAGTCCACTAGTGCTGTCCACCCTTCAATTGTGGACGGTTTGAAATAGATTATCTCTGTGTGCTTTTAAACCAAACTCATTTTCACTCGTTCTCTATAATATGAAGAATTACTAAGCACATAGGCACAGAATGAAGAAATCTCTCGTGGACTTAATTAGGACGTATGCCAGATTTCATTACTGCCTCAATTTCTTCTCTTGAATGTATCCCACGTAAGACACAGACCTCCAGTCTTTAGTGCGGTTGTTGTTTGTATTAATGTGTGCTTAGAAATGCTCAGTTACACAGTGGCTCTGAAATACAGGGTGTCCCAATAAAATGTGCTCGTTGATTGTCCATTACTAAGGGGTATATATTAATTTCGATTTTATGACATTTGATGCTGCTAAATTCACTATAATGTTCTTTAATTTTTTCAGTTGAAAATATGTGTCAATAAACACCTAAATTAAAACAAAATATGAGTAATGGGCAATCGAAAAGTGAGTGCGTGTTTCTGAGAGACTACATATAAGCGACTGATATACCAGTGCAGCTACTATTGAAGTATTTGTATTGTGCTGCAGGGGTATTAGCAACTGTGACTGTGTGTGCAGAGTGCGGTCCAGAGGCAGAGGCAGAGGCGGAGGAGGCTGGGTCCTGCAGTGAGAGTGAGGGAGGAGACCACCATGACCATGAGATACTCGAGTTTGACATGCTGCACACACGACAGTGAGTCTTGTTCCTGGGATGCTACTTTCGGTTTGAGTGCCACTCTCGGTTTGAGTGCCACTCTCGGTTTGAGTGCCACTCTCGGTTTGAGTGCCACTCTCGGTTTGAGTGGCACTCTCGGTTTGAGTGCCACTCTCGGTTTGAGTGCCACTCTCGGTTTGAGTTCCACTCTTGTTTTGAGTGCCACTCTCGGTTTGAGTGCCACTCTTGTTTTCAGTGGTACTCGTGTTTTGAGTGGTACTCTTGTTTTGAGTACTGTTCTCTTTGTGGAGTGATACTCTTCTCTTTGTGGAGTGGTACTCTTCTCTTTGTGGAGTGGTACTTTTCTCTTTGTGGAGTGGTACTTTTCTCTTTGTGGAGTGGTACTTTTCTCTTTGTGGAGTGGTACTTTTCTCTTTGTGGAGTGGTACTTTTCTCTTTGTGGAGTGGTACTCTTCTCTTTGTGGAGTGGTACTCTACTCATGGTAGCGGTATTACGTTAGTGATACACGGTGTATGTTTCTTGGCCAGTCTTAGCACTGCTGTATTGTACACAAGTGTACCTCCCCTTGAAATGGTTAATTATTTGTGAGGAGGCCATGAGAGAAGGAGAGCGCACATTGCTGACGGAATTAGCTGGTGTGTGAGTTCGAATCTTTCCTGCACTCTAACTCAGCAACACCGAGGTCGTCCCACACGTTGAGGTCTGTACAGTTTGAGTCACTAACTAGAGATGGGGGAGCTAAAGCAATATAAGTAATGTAAACTTATTTAGTGGTCACCTGCTTTACTTGATATAGTGGATAAATTTGCATAATTACATACATTGAAGGAAAATGCTTAGGTGCATCTCACACGTATTCAGCGCCAAAGTGGGTCTAATTATCTTACATACGAGTAAGAAACAAGATGTTCCTCAAGTATTTGCGCTTGCGGTTTCTTCATATTATTCACCTTTGTAGCAAACTCCTAGACCGCGAAGGCAGTGTCCTTGTTCGTAGTTTCATGTGCTGCCCAGGGGATCGATGCTACTGTGTGTGAGATCTTTGTTCTCCGACTGACGAGGCCCTGTACTTCCAGCGACCCTCCGTACACCGGCAACCCGCTGGTTGAGCTGACCAGCTTCTCCAGCCAGGGGCGCCTGCAGCCGTTCACGGTGGCTGTGTCCTCCTCCGCCATGGCCGTCATTGACCTCCATGTCCACCTCACCAGAGCTGAGGCTCTTGGGTTCCTGGCGGGGCAGTGGGACGTCAACAATCACAGTGAGTCCAGCAGGTTGCGAAGGGTTGGTGTGCTTGTACCGCGTTATACAGATGTTGTATTTGACATAGCATTGTCATACTGAAGCACAACACTTCTCCTATTGAGCAATGGTGTTCTTTTTTCGATAAGGTAGTTCTCTGATCTTCAAGTTGTGATACGTTATTTTCCTTGGGTACAGGTCTTGCTTTGGAACTGGCTGTTGACTTTGATGTCGTCTCAACCACTGTCTTTTACGTTGAGTATTGTTGTAAAGAACCCATTTCTTGTCCTAGGTAATCTAAATTTCAACAATGGATCCCGACGGCTTATTGAAAGCAAAGGTGTGCCGACCGTCAATATTGAGTTGCGTTGGACTTCATTCAGGTAATGGGGAACCAATTGTCCCATTATCGAGATCCGCAGTTCAAAAAATATGCTCGTGTAAGTTGTAGTGAACAGTTGAGTCAATTCTTTATCGGTGAACTTTGGATTGGCCTCTACTGCATCTTTAAGGGCTTCTTTGTCAATTGACTTTTGTCTTCCTGAACGTGGACTATCCTTCAGATGGAAACTTGGCAAATAACTGTTGATATTTTCAAACATTCAAAGCATTGTTTCACAGACAGAACAAATGTTTTTTTGCGGCTGATGTGCCTTTCTTGTATTTATAGAACATACAATGTCTTAGACACTCTTCATCAACATCCATTTATTGAGGTTTGAAGCAATTAAATTTATCTTAGTTAAGTAATTTTTATTTCTGAAAAAAATTGAAGATGCATTAGAACTCAGATTTTATTTAAAGTAGCTATCAAACATTTCTGTAAAGATTAAAACAAATCGCCAAAAAAATATTACCGTTTTTCCAACCGAATATTAGTATGCTAGTAAAGGTAGTAAGCCTAATTTCAATGGAACTCTACGTCCGAGTCGTATACACACGAGCATGCATGTGAACTGCGTCTCATATATGAGCATTGATGCCTCATAATGACTTGAAATCGACGCAGTAGTTTTTTAAAGCAACCGAGAGCGCTCTTGGCATTACTTATCAATTCGCTCCATAAATTTGCCCGGCGCAGATCTGATCGTAAGCCACGCGTTCCCTCTGTGTGTGGACGTGATCCCAGGGGATCCGACGGAGGCGCCGCAGCAGACGGCGAGCCCTGCAGGAGTGGCTGCAGAGGCCGCAATTCACCGTCAGATGGCGAGCCTCAAGCTAGCCCTCGTCGGCTGGTGGGTGCTGCATTTAGGTGTGGTCTATGGTGAGAATTTCTACTTCCAGCTATCAGAAATTCCCCAGTTCAGACACGCAAAGTTAGGGTATTAACTTCATTGCCATTTTATTATTGATTATTGTTTTTACTTAATGAATTAGCTCAGGAATTATTAACTGTTCTTGATGTTCTCCATCATGTTCTCCTGAAATTTTTTGAAGCTGTGAAAGCTTATAAGTGATTGGTAACCACCTCATGGGTGATTAGTAATGACCTGGTTACTAACACTTTGGTTACTCTAATTAAGAAACTAAATAATCTCAAAAAAAAACTCAAAATAAACAACTAAGAACTAAAAAAGACTTGATTTTTTGCTACAAAAACCAACAACCAGTGCAAAAGAGACCCATGTTCTTCAGACGTATCTTTCATACTTTTACATGTAACCTGACGTGGAGCTTGGTGCTCACCACACAGGTACCACTCGCACC
Organism: Trinorchestia longiramus; assembly: GCA_006783055.1. Taxonomy (NCBI): domain Eukaryota; kingdom Metazoa; phylum Arthropoda; class Malacostraca; order Amphipoda; family Talitridae; genus Trinorchestia; species Trinorchestia longiramus. The sequence continues at coordinate 20,527 of VCRD01005238.1, forward strand.
CACACAGCGCACCGTTGCCGTCACTACGAGACATAGACGCGCAGCTCGACTACGAAATGAAGATGAAAGGCACCAATGATGCCAGCTACACGCCCTGTGTCGCCTTTGTCGTTGGTGTGTTCTTCCTACTTTATACCGTGTTTAGTATACGCTGTGTGATTGTTGTGCACGGCTAAGAGGTCTGTAAAAGGGGCGGCTGCTATTTATGATTTCTTTTTATTGTCCATAGTGTGGTGGACTGTGGGGAGAAATAACTGATATCAGTAGTAGATTGTAGTCGAAGAGTTAGTCCACTCCCGGTTTCTCTCCCAAGTGGATGCACTGTAAGGGATTGTCTGCCAACGTTTTTTGGAGACGTAACACTCCTTAATGGAGATGTAGGGTGTTAACTCTACGAGAGATGATTTGCACCAATAAATTACATATACAAGGATCATACGGGTTCAGTTTTCGTTTGTTCCGTGAAATGTTTGCAGCGACTTGTAGAATAAATTTCAAAGTATACTCTTACAGAAATGTGATTTGATAGCTTCCCCACTTTTTGAGATATATGAAATTCTATTGGTGTACGTTTTTATGTACAATATACATTGATAGGTTGATCATCTTCGTGTTGGCCTTCAAATTTCGTAGTTGGATTATGCCTTTCCAATTTCTCTCCATGTCTTGCCGTTTTGTTCTTAGTAGACCTCTCAAATGGTCTGAGGGAGCCATTTGCAAGCTGGTTTCTCATTTTCTAACTTTATTTTTTCTAGTTGTTTTTACGAAATTATTGAAAAACTTTATATTTTTGATACATCGATAGATAATGATTTTATACATGGTGTAAATTATCCATATCAGATTTCCTTTTAATATTTCGAGATATTGTTACATATTTGTGTATCTCTAGAAATATTATAGCAGTATATTTTACCAATATTAGAGTTCTGTGTTTAGCTGATATGGTGTATTTTTTTTTACCACTCAGCCCCGTTCAACGATGCGTCTGGACGATCTTTGAACCGCATTAGTTCGTCATCCATTCCGCCGGCCACCATTACCTCCGCTTACATCGTCAGCTCAACCAGTTCCACTACTACCTCCACCTCGGTCACGTCCTCTACTCCAACAGGCGTGACGTGCGAAGCCAGTTCTGGGACGAGGGCTGTGGACTTGAAACTCGGAATAATCTCGACTGGAACAACGGGGCACTCCGCAACTACCGTGTCGACCTGTAGCCTGGATACTAAAACTTATTCGACCCCTTCAAGTGACTGCAAGGAAATTTTGCCAAGTGCAGCTCAACATTTTGTTAATCCCGCTGACTCGGCCACCCCCGCCGGCAATAATAATGTCACACCTATGGAAACATCTATAACGCCCGTCACGAACATTGTGCCAAGGGTTCCCTCCACGACGCACTCCGCCCCTTCAGGAATCGCTGCTACGATTACCGCAACTACTCCTTCTGGTCGGAAAAGCAGTTCGCACAAATCTGAGTCAGCTATATTTGGTCTGACGGCCATGAACGCGTTCTGGGTCATGCCACCTCCTGAGCATCGGCCTCATGAGTACCCGCGTCCCATGTCCATCATTTACAACGTCGTGCAGGATGCTTTCGTTCCGAAGGAAGCACTTATACACATGGTGAGCGTCTTAGTTGTGGGGGTGTTTTAAGTACTAAAAGTGAAGGAGTTAGCCTTTTTGCTGTCAAAAAGTTAATATTTTGAACCAAGTATGGACCATTTAGCATGAAAATCCGAAGCACCTGTATTTTATTGCTTTTCTGTAGATTGAAAAATTAGCAATAAACTTTTTTTAGAACGTGAGTCCACTTACAGAACTTTAACCTATATACTAATTGGTTATCTATCTCAAAACAGATATTGAAAGATTAAGTATCGGTTTTGAAGTAACTTTTTGCCGACGATACAAGGTTTAACTGGCATTTGTGAAACTTGTGTTGTCATTGCAACAATAGGAGGCACTTGGACCTGATAATTACTTCTGTATCTGAAACACTGCTTCTGAAGCTTACTTCTGGATGGTAATTGTTTATAAAATAGGATTTTTGTTCCAGAAATATGGTTTAAGCCTCTGAAATATAGTTCTTGTCTGCGATATAATTCTTATCTTTCAAATGTGCTTCTTCTTTGAAATGGGTTTATAGTCTCTGAAATAAGGTTCTTGTCTGCAATATAAACCTCATCTTTGAATTGTGGTTCTTATTTGGAATGTGGTTATAGTCTCTGAAGTATGGTTCATGTATTTTAAAATATAGGTATTTTCTCGGAAGAATAGTTCTCGTTTCTGAATTTTGTTTGGAGTGTTAGAACGTGTATAAAAACTTCTATGAATTCCAGCGGGAGTGCGTGAAGTTCTACAGTAAGAACGATGATGCTGTCTGTCTGTCAGACCCGTTCGCAAGCAGCTTTACCTACTGGGACAAGTTGAAGGTGGGTGGACGTGGGGAGTGGCTGGTGTGCTGGTCACCTCAATGTTTGCTTGGGAGGACCAGACTGGGAATAAGTTCCGCAGGTCAAACGTGCTAGTCAGAGACTTTGAGTATTTACCTCGGCTTGTGTCTTGACTGCTCCAAATATTACCAATTACTTCTGAATGCTGATCTTTGTGATGCCCATGTACAGCTAGTGGTGCTGCTGCTCCCAAGCCTTACAAGAAGAAATTCTTACATTTTTCTTGTGAGGCTGACATAAAGTGTGAGGCTGGGAGCAGCTTGGGACCAAGTTAGGCTGCGTGGCTGATATAGAGTGAGCCTTGGAGAAGCTTGAGACCAAGTTAGGCCGCGTTGCTGACGGTGAGTATGAGGTTTGGGATCAAGTTAGGCTGCGTTGCTGACGGTGAGTATGAGGCTTGGGATCAAGTTAGGCTGCGTTACTGATAGTGAGTATGAGGCTTGGGATCAAGTTAGGCCGCGTTGCTGATGGTGAGTATGAGGCTTGGGATCAAGTTAGACCGCGTTGCTGACGGTGAGTATGAGGCATGGGATCAAGTTAGGCTACGTTACTGATAGTGAGTATGAGGCTTGGGATCAAGTTAGGCTGCGGGGCTGACAGTGAGTATGAGGCTAGGGAAAGTTTGAGACCAAGGTAGGCTGTGTGGATGACGCAGAGTGTTAGGCTGGAGTGGCGATGCTGCAGTAAATAAATCGGACTCAGGAACAAGACAATGTCGCTTGGTTAAGAGGACCAATTTTAAGCTCGTCTCATTATTTATTCTTATCCATTAAAAGTTATGGAATCTGTTTTGAGATATTATTTCTTATTTTAGCTCTTTTTTGATGTTATAGTGTGAAAAATTTCATGTACATTTATATCAATTTTTGACTCACCGATGCCCTTATTAAAAGACTTGTACCATCAAAGTGATATACGTAGTAATGCATCCCTGAAAGTACACGAAGTAAGACACGCTCTATGTGTCTGTTCAAACTCAATCCTATAGCGCATGAGCATGTGTTTAATTGAACATTAAGTAAATTCACTGAGATGGAAAGAACTTATCTGTTCGGTGGAAGCAGAGTTATAAATAATTCCTATTGAACCACTCGCAATTAATGTGATATTTATATTTTTTTGTATGTTCAGATGGCCATCAAAGCTCGTGTGCCGAGGGACCACTTCCTGCCACTCATCGAGTACCTCCACAAAATCCTGCGAATCCGTGTACCCTTGCAGGAGCTGCTGCAGCCGCCCTCCCCTGTACCTCTGAGAGAGCCCACGAAAGAAAAGATATCTGTAGACCTATTAGGAAGCGATCCTCATTCGTCAGCAAGATCTAGTAGTCCTTCGTCGAGTGGAGTTGGAGGTCTATCGAGTGCCTCTCTATCTGCTTTGGTTCTGAAGGGTCGAGAGGCTGGTGTGGATATCACGTCTGCCCGAGCACCATCGTCCGGCTCCTCTAGATCTGCCCTCGCCTCTTCGACTGCCCTCAACGAAACTCGCGCGCGCCCG